>APFE030334341.1:136425-185724 GCA_000404065.3 Pinus taeda | reverse complement strand
TATAATTTATTACACTTAAACATTAAGATTTAATTTACATCACATTTACTCATGAATGATCACATAATGAAAATAAAAATATCGGAATATCCAAAAACAACCTTTATTATATATCCAAATCTCAAAATCAACCTTTATTTATATTAATATATGAGGTTGCAAGTACAATAAAGACTATAAGGCTGCAAGAGAGAGGTCCAAATCAGGATTTTTTGTATCCACATCCCATTCTTTAGAAGGACCACTGTTGTATTGGGAGTCTCCTCCTACATAGTCGAACAACCTTAATGCTCTTGATTAAATACACGTTTCATACCCTAGTACCCTACATGATCTTGATTATTGGGAATTTCCCCTGCATAGAGGGCTTGGTTCTCTTGACTAAATACAAGTTCCATACCCTAGTACATGATAAAATCCAATGGAAACATTGCAATCCCCCCAATCCTGAAATCCTGAAAAACAAATAAGTCTGCTGGATTTTGAGTGAGATCTAAAATTCTACTTTCTCCATATGAAATCCAATGAGGGCGAAACCACTCTCAAACATCCTGAGTCATTTCATGGTAATGTTAAAAATTTAAGTAAAAGTGATATTCTCCTTTATTTTTCAGATATTCTCCTTTATTTTTCATTTTCATCCTTTTACTTTAAGAATTTAACATTACCATGAACTGCATATCCCTCAAACTTCTTGATGAACTGCATATCAACACTAGGGCAGAAATTCACTTTTATAACTTTAGACACGCATCTAAAAGCAACAAGAAGTCACTAACATACCGTAAAAGTAAATTAAAAAACAAATTCAAAAAAACACAAGTTAATGAGGAAACGTGGGTCGTATGGCCCTGAAACGCGTTTCCAGCCGTACTGGCCACGTTTCTATTTTGGGAAACGTGGCAGTACGGCCGGAAACGCGTTTCACGGCCGTACCAAACGCGTTTCCGCGTTTCGTACCCGTTTCCATACGGAAACAGACCTCTATACCACGTTTCCTGCAACATAGGATTTAATCCTTTTTCTTGCATGAGAGGTTTGAGAACTCAATTCTCTACTTCATTGTAGCCTCAAGACAGAAACCCTCGAGTGATTTAGTGAGATTGGATGAGTACCCATCTCCCCTTGGTGAATTCATCCAAAATTCACAGTAGAGCTTAGCAATGGCGGTTCAGTTCAATTTTGGTGGAGGACCTGTGCAGCATTGTAGTAGATTCTTGAGGCCAGTTTTATCTTTGTTCTATTTGTTGTTTCAGCATGTAAAACCCCAATTTATATATTATAAGTAGAGTTGAGATTATTTCGAATCATTATTATTATTTGTAGTTCTATGTTGCTAAATTTTACATGGAAATCCTCTATTTATGAATGTTTGAATTATTTTTGAGTTAAAAATTTGATAAATCTCCAAAATTTTGTATTTGGAACATTACATTGCACCATAGTAAGGTTATCCTTTAAAAGTTGGAGAACTTGTAGTTGATGCTCAATGTGATCTTCTGCTGCTTGAACCTTAGAATTATCTCTTAAAGACGGTGTGATGGATGGTGGATGATATCCATAAAGTGCCATAAATGGGGTGGTCTTTGTTGCAGTATGGAAGGAAGTGTTATACCACCATTCTGCCAAAGGTAACCACTTGACCCATTGTGTTTGTTTATCAAACACAAAGCAATGATGATATCCTTCCAAACATTTGTTCACTATCTCAGTTTGCCTATCAGACTGAGAATGGTAAGATGAGCTATGAGTTAATTGAGTACCAAGACAAGAAAATAATTATGTCCAAAAATTTCCAGTGAAAATGGGATATCTATCACTTACAATAATCTTTGGGTTTCCATGTAGCTTTTGAATTGCTTTCACAAATGCAATAGTAATTGTACTCACTTTGAAAGGATGAGATAGTGCACAAAAGTGTGCATACTTGGTAAGTCTATCAACTACCACTATGATGGCACTCTTTCCTTAAGACTTAGGTAAACCTGTGATAAAATCCATTGAGACCTTCTCCCAACGTTGACTTGGAATGGCTAATGGTTGTAGAAGACCTGGGGCCTTAATTGTCTCAACTTTATTTTGTTAGCAAACCAAACATTCTGCCACAAACATCAAATTCCTTCTTGACGCTGTGGTAAGTTTTTAAAAATAATGAATGCCCTCCTATAGGAGATGTGTGTAATTCCAAAAGAACCTTTTCTTTGAGTTGGGAGTTCTTACATAGGTATAAGTGATCTTTGTACCATAGTGAATCATTTTTCTAGATAAATGTATCAAATGCACTCGGATCTTGTTGCAACTTTTGAACGAGTGTCAACGCCTCTTCGTCATTCTTCCATTCATCTCTTGCTTCAATTATCCAATCAAGTCAGATAATAGAAATGGCACAAAGCAATGCTTCCACAGCCTCATCCCTTCTTGAGAGTGCATCTACAACAACATTTTGCTTCCTTTTTTTGTAGATGGTTTCAAAGCCATAACCCAACATCTTTGTGACCCACTTTTGCTGCTCTTTTGAAGATAATCTTTGTTCCAAGAAGTATTTAAGACTATCATGATATATTTTTACCTTGAGGTGTATTCCCATTAGGTGAGGGTGTCATTGTTTCAAGGCACGTAAGGGTGTTATTGCTTCACATTACTTTTGTTCTTATCATGAGTTTCATGGATTACCTTGTCACCATTAGGAAGCATTTCTTGTATAAACTTTGTCAAACCGTCCTTCAAACCTTATGTTTCTGCTTTTAAATCATCCTTCAAACCTTCCATGTCTCCCCAATGTTGATGAAGTCAATTTTTCCCATCAACATACCCCTGTGACCTAATCCACTTCAACATCATCCACACAACGTGTATCACTTGAAGGCTGTACCTTGGACAAGTATTTCTCTTTAGTGGTTGGGAACACCTAATAGGGTTGTTTATTAGCCACTCCTACCTAGGGAGGTAACACTATTACATGCTCAACACCCCAAATTTGGAAGGGAAGCCCATAATGAAGTCTCATTTGTGCCATTGACTAACGAGCTTGGCTCACATAGATGCACTAATGAATTATTGTACTTGATGGCGAGGAGATGAATTAAATCTTATATGTAATTGGCAGGTAGTTTCGTCATGGGTTGGACAACTTAATTGTGGCCCGAGCCCACTAAAGGATCATATTGGCACTTGCAGGGGGTGCGTTGAGAGCCATCAGACTCCATCATGTGATAGGGCATTATTTTATTTCACGAACACCCACAGCACCTTCAGCAGCTTGTTCATTACCCCACATTATTCACAAGATGATGCACTTGGACCAGCATTGACCCAACCAACTTACCAGTGTACACATGGTTTGGCAGTTGATCCAAGGCCCAGAGGACGTTTGTCTCACCCTTGAGACATGGAAGGGAAAGCACCATCATCAGTGCCCTAATTTGGAGCAATCTACAAACTTGTCTTTCACCAAGAGACCGATGAGACCTGTATTTGTGCCCTAAAGCAACTTTGGAGCACCACATGATGACTTACATGGACATTAAGGGATCATCCCCCTATGCATCATTCATGGAGCCCTCTCTCTCATTTTGGCATTTAGAGGACTCAACATGTCCTTCCAACAGCCTCACTTCATGACGTCATCACTTCGGCCTACTATTGGATGGTTTATTCATAGTTTTTTAAGCTATTTGGTGGGCTTGTCACCAAGGCCTTATTTTTGCACATTAAAATAACTTTAGGGGCTTTAGAATAGGAATTCGACCTCTAAAGGTCTCATATAAATAGAACCTTCTCTCACTATGAGATAGCATCATCATCATTTTGATTTCTCTTGTAAAAAGACATTCGCACTTTTCCTCTTGGATGAATTGAAGACTCTATGATGCATTTCAATATCTTTGGAAGATAGAATTTCATTCTTCTTGGAGCTACATCTTTGTTTATGGTGGGATATATCTCATTGTCATTTTGTATGTGATATTTTGTTAAAGATTTCTCTTGGAATAATGGCTAATGTGTGGAATTATTGCAACTAGTTAATTCTCTCGTGCCCTAATTTGTTGAATATCATTGTAAAAGGTTATTTTGTTGTAAATTGCACATGTTACTCATTGCACGACAATTAAATGAATGCTCCTAGTGGATGGGAATTTCTCTTTCTTCTATGAAAATCCATAATCTTGAGTGGGTAAATGTTGAAGATTGGTTGCTAAGGCATCATTCTTTAGCCTCCTTGAAGATGGTTTTGCCAAATCTTGAAGCATCTTAGACTCCATAGCCCAAGGATTAGGCATTGGTCCAAGAAAAATTGGTGATAATTCTTATCTTCCCTATCTTTTCTCTTCTCCAAAATTTCAACCCCTCCTTCCTTGGACATCTATCTAGGGCATCCTGCAAAATTCTTTAGACGAGGAATTTTCAAATTCGGCTTGGATAGAACTCTTCTATTTGGATTTTGGTTGTGTGGTCCCGCTTCCAGACACCATATATCTCACTCCCCTTGGCTCATTATAACCCATTCTCACACTTTTCCTATCTGGGTCCACATTTGTCCATTAGGTCCACAACGAGTTAGCCTCCCCCTCCCCTTGTCCACACTCTGGGTTGAGCCTGGAATGATGGCTCGAAGGTTCATGCAGCTAAAAAAAAGTTAAAAGCATAATTTGGCCACTTACAACAAGAAATGTACCATAAAATGCAAAAGAAGGTCGAGACATAAAAATTTAGAGCGTGGGCAAATGCCAAAACATGAGCTATACCTCCTATCATTATGGTCATCACCATGGTTCCTAGCACCCCTACAAGTACCCCCTGCATCATTAAGGAACCCATGATTGTCCCAACCACTGGTGGGCGATGAACTGCCCAACAGTAAGGGAGCATTCACTGCTTTATCATACACATCATGCTCTCATCCCCTAGAGCCCCAAGCAGTTAAAAAAAGAAAAATCAATAAAAGGCAAAAGGCATATGAATAAGGGTGGAAAAACAAAGGTTGAGGTAACTCATGTACCACGATTGCTCCCTCCTACATCTATACACCCAATGTCTAGGCTTTCCTCATTATAGCTACCCTTGTACCATGGCATGTGGCTTGGAGCCTCCCTGTTGCCCTACTTTGTTCTTCCACTATTTCACATGGCACCTACCATTTGACGAATGTACCATGGAACTCACTCCCTTAGAGGTTAAAATCACCTAATAGGGTCCTTTATTAACCTCTCTTGTTGAGCTCGGTGACACTTATACACTCTAAAGCCCATTAGGAAGGGAATGCCACTATGAAGTGTCCACTTTTGCCCCCGATTTGCAAGCTTATTTACTCAATTGCATTAATGAATCATTGTACTGGAAGGTGAGGAGATGCATTGGATCATATGCAGGATCACAGTTGGGTCTCCATTTGGACTTGGTCTTCCTATACGAGGTTTAAGCCCTTTGGAGGGTCATGATGGCACTTGTAGCATGAGCGTTGAGAGTCATGGGCCTCCACCACAGCAGATCATTGATTACCACACCATTGGCTTCTTCAGCACCACATATTGCTTGCTCATGCCCCAACCATAGAGAGATGATGATGCACTTGGACCACGTTGCCTAGTTGGCCACACACTTGGCAGCCAATCCAAGGCCTAGATAGGGTGTTGTCTCATCCGAAGAGACATGGGAGGGCTTGTATCATCATTCTAGCCCTTATTGATGGAGCATCAACATGTTTGATCTAAATGGAGACCCAGGAGACCATTCATTGTGCCCCACAACCACATGGGAGCACCACAAATGTTTTTCTTGGACACCAAGGGGCAACCTTCTTGGTCATCATTTAGAGAGCCCTCCACTTCATTATGCCACATGGAGGACTTATCTTGGCCTTCCAACGTCCCTTTGTGTTGAAGAATCTAGGGCATCTAGATTAGGATGAGATTCTTCTAATGATGATAACTATTTGTGGAGTACTTTTTACTTTTCTTGTTAGCACAATCTTCTCTTATTATTATTAGAGTGTGTTCTCTTACTTCATCAAACAGTTACGAAAATAAAAGAGACAAGAACACAAGATGTTGGCTCTCAGCCAGGGCAAAACCTCTATCTCCTAGAAACGAAAACCCTTCTGCAAATTTCTCTTATTGATATTTCAATTGAAAAATGCCAAACCCTAGACGCTTGACCAGTAGATCCTCCAAGCACAAGCCACAGTCTCTCTTTTTGTACCTTCCCTTATGTTCTTCAATCGAGGCCTTCTTCTGTACTTCACCTTGATCCCTTCCTTCGCACTTCTTCCGGCAACTGATGGCACTTTCCTTCACTCTTTTTCCGGCAACTGCAGAAACCCTAGGTCTCCTTAGAGACCTCTTCTTTGGTGCCTTCCTTTCCTTCTCTACCTCGCTTGGCAATCTTCCTTCTCCTTATACTTAGATTGGAAAGAGAGGCTCTTCTTCTGGTATATTTCTGAGTTAGAGGCTGACCCTCTTAACCCTACTGCAGATCTGAGTTCTTCGCACGTGTGGCTGATCTAGGGCTTGGAATTGACCTTTTTACTTGCTTCTTTCCTTACCAAGGCCCTTGGAAGAACCAAGTTTGACTATTTCAGGGGGAAGATGGGAATGATAAATAATCCATTTCAGTAGCAGAAATGGTTTATGATGTTGTAGTACAGTAGCAGTCAGCAGTAGCACGATGCAACATGATGAGAAGGAGTTTGCAGTGCAGATGCACTGTTGGGAAGATGGACCAGTAGCAGCACAGATGCAGAGTGAGTTGCAATACAGATGTAGCAGTGGCAGTGATAGAGACATGGGCACCAGTATAGGATGCAACAGTGCAGAAGATGTTGGGCAGGGAGGCTTAGCATCAGCACAAGTACCGATGTCATATGATCAGAGTAATGCTCAGTGTGGAGTATTACTAGAGCACAGTCCTCACTATGAGGGATTGTTGATTTAGGGTAGCATTGGATGTGCTCTAGGCATGAAAATTGGTGGAGAGGCTAAAGCACATGAGATCTCCATGACCCATAAATGGTTTGGGCAGATTCTAACCGGTTTGGGAGATATTAAAATAATTAATATTTTTAATGGAGTTCCTAAGTCTAAACTTAGGAAAAATACAATATTAATGGGTATTAATATAAAACTGGGTTAGAAGGTTCCAAAAGTCATGGATCAAGCCAAATCTAATCTTAGTCGTTGATTAGAGTTTTAATCTCAGCCATTGAAAGATCAACAAGAAAAATATAAGAAGAGGTTTGAGGGTCAGTTGGAGAATATACTGAGGGAGACCAGTCAATTCAATTTTTGGAGCGAGTTTAGCTGAGAAATTTGAACTAGTGGTCTGGAGAGTAGCAGGAGACAGCAAGTACCGAACAAAGAGTCGGGAACAGCGCAGAGGCTGGAGAGGCAGACGCAGAGGCTGCAGACTCCGCAGTCACAAGAGGGCATGTGTGTGTAACGCAGAGAGGTCGAGTATTGATGCAAAGGAGCAAGAGCAACACTGAGGTCAGCCAGGCTGACACTAAGACTAGGGGAAGTGCTGAGGAATTTTCTCTTTGTTGGGTAAGCCAATTTGGCACCTAGTTGTACTGAAGAATTGCTGAATAATAAAATCCTCCCTTGCTTCACTGGTTTTCCCACATTAGGTTTTTCCGGGGACTGATTGTCCAAAATATTTGTGTCGATGTGTTAATTGATTCTTGTGCATGTGTTAGTTTCTGTATTATGATGTGATATTTGCAGCAAAATTTATTTTAATGTTTACTGAAGGATTTTCGTAAATAACTTATCGAGAAATAAGTAGGTAAAATAAATTAGTTGTTGCAGAGATAGAATTTTCACACAAATTATATCCAACTTTAAAATTATAAACAATTTAACAAAATAAGAATTTGAAAATTGAAATTTTTGTTTACCTAGCTCATCTGCTTCCCTTGCAATCTTTGTTAGGTTCTTGCCAAAGGTACCTGCGGCTTTGATGAAACAAGTGACCTGTCGATGTACCTCCAGCTGATCACTCTCCATAGGGATAATGTGATCAATGCAGTCAATCAATCGATCTCTAACCTCCCCACCCAAAGCTCCTGCCTCCAGAGCTTTATAATGATACTTTGAGTTCAAAAAATACCCAGCTACACGTATAGTGCGATGGAGTTGATTCTTCCATCTTTCATCAATGATTGCCCAAATGGGCCCATACTTAGCCACTCTATCCTTGTATAATGTCTTTATTTGCTTCTTTGCTTGATCCATAGCCTCATAAATGAAGCCCATAGCCAATCTTTCCCCATCCACCAACCACAACACCTTAACCAATGGCTCAGCAACCTTCACAATCTTTGTTGCCTTTTTCCAAAATATTTCTTCATTAACTTTTGTTTTAAAATATTTGTCATCCTATTTGTGAGACCACTAGCTTTCTTTCCATTCATCACTGGAAAACATCTTTTGCAAGTTTCTATGCTAGGAAAGCATAAATTGCAATGTCAAAAAATGAGTTGCAAATCTAGTGATGGCAGGCCTAACAATATCCATGCCCACTTTGTCTCTCCTCATCAGGCTCAAAATCCATGAATGATTGTAGATACATTTTGTTATGCTTTTGGCATGCTCTATAGTGTTCTTGACCCAATCTAATTTGCCAATATCCTCAAGCATGACGTCTATGCAATGTGCAACACATGGGGTCAAAAAAATAGTTTTGTGTTTTTCCTCTAACAATTTACCAGCAAAAACATAATTAGATGCATTATCTGTGATGATTTGAACAACATTAGCCACCCCCACCTCCTCAACAACCTCATCCAATAGCTGAAACAACAATTATCCATCTTTCACCCTATCAGATGCATCAGCTGATTTTAGAAACATGGTTCCCTGTGGGCAAAAGATAAGAAATGTTATGATGGTATAGTTCCTTTGATCATTCCATCCATTTGACATGATGGTACATCTTGTTTTTGCCCATGAATTTTTGAAATCTTTCAAATACTCATTAATGGAGGCAATTTATTTTTGCAAACGAAACCCCCTTAACTCATGCATAGTAGGGCCTTTGAAGCCCTTTCCAGCATGAAATATGGCATCAAACATAGACTCGTAATATAGTGAGCGGGAAGCATTGAAGGGGATTTCAGCATCATACCACCATCTAGCTATGCAATCACAAGAAGTCTCCCTCAATTCTTTCTTCCAATGGTCATCTAAAGTGGGTTGCATATGACTTCTACTAGCTTGAAGACCATGTGCATCTGATAGGCTGTGGATATGCTTCCCAGGCTCAGATAAACGAAATTGCTTCAATGTTCATTTCTTTTACAAAAAAAGACTCATTTCAATTTATAAGCAAAAACAGATTTTAGAAGTGAAAAAAAATACCTCTAGGCACAAACCGCCTCCTTAATGTTTACTCCAACAAACCAACTCCTGAATGTTACTCCAATGGCTGCCAAGAGGCTCCTCATTGTTTCTCCAATGCTTGTCCAAGACTCGTCATTGTTACTCCAAAAACAAACTCCACAACTCTTTACAAACTCCTCACAAATTCTCACACAAATGCAATGAAATAGCTGTGAGGAAATGAGAGGGGTTGCGTAGCTTTTATAGGATTGGGAGAGGTAAATGGACCTCAAAATCATCCTAAGGCAAATTAGAATTGGCTTTGGGGTCCAATTCCCCCCCAAAAAAAATTGTTGGCAATGCTTTTGCATCAGTGATTAAGCCAACCAAGTTAACTCAGGCTCGGCAGAGCTGGCTAGTTTGTTACCGAGGCGGCCAAGTCAATGGCCAGCTCGGTAACAAACCAGCAAGTTGTTTCGTTTCGGCCACTAAGCCAACCCGACTAGACATTGGCTCGGTCTAAGTTGGAGTCGGCTCGGCTATTTTTGAAAATCCTGGTTCAAACCCTATAAAGCGATCAAGGTGACATTAGTTTAGGTTCACCCTGGATGGAAACCTTAGGTTCCTTCATCCTGAATATGAAAAAGAAGTTTTTGACATTTTCATACAAAAAGAGAAAAATAACACTACAAGATGTTACATTAAAACCGAATTTAGTAACACTAGAAGACATACAAGATATTTCAAAAGTAAGTTTTCAAGAAGGTAAAAAAGCACTACAAAATATGCATAATGAAATTGACAAAATCATTGTTGATAGAAATGAAGAAGTCTTTCGACTTAACAACCATAGCGGAATATTACTAACACAAATGAAGAAGCTTAAGAAGGACATGAAATCATTAAAAGACATGTTAGAACATTGTATTCAAGAGGAAGTATTGAAGTCCCCAGTCATAACAACTCCAGTTGAAGATAAAGGAACAAATAACAAAACAATCAATACCACAACTCAAGAAGATGATAGATCGGTTGAAGGAAAAACACATATTGCAATTTAGATGATGAACATTCCAAATGATGATTCCGTAACCAACTCAACAACAACAGTACTTGAAGTAAATCAAGAAATTGCTACACACTTGATAAGGGAAAATCAGACCACAACTCCCTCTCGACATTTGAATCACAAGAGCAAACAACTCAATCTATGTTGCAGGAAACGCTAGATTTAGTGTCGTACCAGTACCTAGGACAACTCGAAACGTCGAAACTTGATTGAAACGTTGTTGAAATGCCGAAACTTGATTGAAACACCACCGAAACGTCGTTGGCCATACCAGACGACATTTCAAGATTTCAAAATGTCAGACGTTATGGCCAGCGGAGTTTCGGCGACAACAGGTCGAGTTTCAGTGACCAAAAAGAAAAATGTAATTTTTTGGACATTTTTCGGCCATCTCAAGGAGTGGAAAGAGGGTGTGGGCTCCATCTAACACCAAAACACACTAATAAACTAATTTTAATGTGGTTGTTAGCTAAATTTAGTAAAAAAATTCACGAATGGAATTCTCTAGAAGATGAGAAGAATTGAATTCTCTAAAAACCCTATGAGCTTCTTCTTTTCTTTAAAAAGACACTTCATTCACTCATTTATCACACATTGTGGACCTCATAAAGAATGGGATGTGGATGCAAAATGTCCAAATTTAGAGCTCTCTCTTTCTACTCTTGATATTTGTGCCAGTGGTGATGCAAGTGCAAATGGAAGCACTTGTAGAGTTGCCTCTTCTACTGAACAAGCATCTTGTTCTATCTTTGATGATGAGGATGAGGAGTTTTATTAGTAATGATATGTTAATGTAGCCATGATTGTCTTTAGTTCATGTTTTATTTCAATTTTAGCACATATAGCCTCACATATAAAGGCTGATTTTGGAGTCTTGAATGTAAAGGCTTGCTAATTTTGGATATTTGCATCATGTAGTCATCGCTTGAAGTTAATATAAATTTGGATTTCCTTCTAAAATGTGTTAATTTTAGGTATGTTCTATGCTTAGAGCAATTTATTTCAATTTTCATGGTTAGCTCAATATCTTTTCCAGATTAGCAATCACATCAGCATTAAAGTAAACTGCAAATAGAACATAAACATAAATCACAGAATACAAGCCAACATTAAAGTAAACTGCAGATAGAACATAAACATAAATCGCAGAATACAAGTCAAGACAAGAAGACACAAGATTTGGCACTAGCCAGGGACAAACCCCAATGTGGGGAAACCCTTCATCAATTCTTCTTATATGTTCTCAATAGTTCAGCAGAGAGAGAGAGAGTATGTTTACAATAGAAGTCAACACTTTGACTTATCTAGATAAGAGGATAGATCATCTCTAAGAAGATGATACATGAGATCAGTTGAAGACATGCGGCTTCAACTGATTTCCCAAGGTGACTCCACCTATCGTTGTGTTGCATTTCGTCATCATGTTGCACCTCACCGCGCTGCACCATGCTGCACCCATCATCACTATGCTACATCTCATCACACTTCATTAATCATGACTGTGCCCATCATTGTACTGCATTATGTGCCATTGTTGCACCATGTTTCCATACTGACCCATGTGTAGGTTGCCCCTTGCTTGCTTGTTGTCCCTTGCTTGCTTGTTGTTCCTAGCATGCTTATTGTCCTTAGCATGCTTGTTGTTGCATGCTAGTTGTCCCTTGCATGCTAACTGTAACATTGCATGCTTGGTGTATTTTCTGCTAAGTACCATACAACTGTCCCAATGTTAGTTAGTTGTCCCTTGCATGTTGCTCTCCTTCAAAGACAGATGCTCCGACTTTTTCGGCAGTTCTTGGCAGTTCCGGCTGTTTCGGGCAGTCCCCGACAGTTCCAGCAGTTCCCGCTGTTCGCAGTTGTTCTCGATTCTTCCTGCAGTTCCCAGCAATTCCGGCAGTTCCAACAATTCCAGCTTCTGCCCTCTACATCAGCTTTCCCGGCTATTCATGACAGTTCTAGTAGTTCCAGGTTGTTCCCGACAGTTTCGATTGTTCCCAGTAGTTCCGACAATTCCCAGCAATTCCGGCAGTTCCGGTTGTTCCAGCAGTTCCGACAGTTCCCGGCAGTTTCAACAGTTCCAACAATTCCGGCTATTCCGACAGTTCCGGCTGTTCCCAGCAATTCCGGCAGTTCCAGCAATTCTGATTTCTGCCCTCTACGTTAGCTGTACCCATCACTGTACTGCATTATGTGCCATTGTTGCACCATGTTGCCATACTGACCTATGTGTAGGCTGCCCCTTGCTTGCTTGTTGTCCCTAGCATGCTTGTTGTCCTTAGCATGCTTGTTGTTGCATCTAGCTGTCCCTTGCATGCTAGCTGTAACATTGCATGCTTGGTGTATTTGTTGCTAAGTACCATACAACTGTCCCAATGTTAATTAGTTGTCCCTTGCATGTTGCTCTCCTTCAGAAATAGATGCTCCAGCTTTTTCGGTAGTTCCCAGCAATTCCGGTAGTTCCCGGCAGTTCTAGCAGTTCCGGTTGTTCCAACAGTTCCGACTGTTCCCAGTTGTTCCCGGTTGTTCCTGCAGTTCCTGGTAATTCCAACAGTTCTAGCGATTTTGGCTTCTGCCCTCTACGTCAGCTTTCTCAGCTGTTCCAACAGTTCCAGTTGTTCCCGACAGTTTTGGCAGTTCCCGACTATTCCCGGCAATTCCGACTGTTCCCAGTTGTTCCCGCAGTTCCGGCTGTTCCCGGCAATTTCGACAGTTCCCAACAGTTCCAACAGTTCTGACAATTCTGGCTATTCCGACAGTTCCGGCTGTTCCCGACAATTCTTGTTGTTCCCGATAGTTCCAGCTTTTGCCCTCTCGATTAGGGTAGCGTTATCCCTTAGAATCTCTCCCCCTACTAAAACCCAAAGACAAGTAGAGAGGAAGAGATCCCAAGTGTTTTGAAATGACTTGAAGGCCACCTCTATTTATACTAAAATGTTGAGCACAAGTGGGGTTTATTTGGTTGTTGGCTGACCTTGACGAATTGTCCCATAACACAAATAAATTCATATCTCATGATACTTATCGGAATCGGATGATCTTTAAATCAATTCACCTTCGATGAGAGGGATCCAAGAAATATCTGCTCCATTAAAGATGACCCACATGGATTTGGCCCTAGTGCCAATTTAACAAAATGCCATTTATATGTCTCATTATTTTTTCTCAAAATAATGTGTTAAATTTATTTAATATTGACTATAAATATATAATATATATAATATATATATATATATATATATATACACACAATGTTTTGGTCGTGTTTCCATTTTCAAGGGGTCGCGTTTTGGACTATCCCCGTTTCAGAAATTTCTAGACATTTTGGCGTTTCGTGCAACTTAGACTCAATCAATCTACATATTGGTATCACTCAGATCAGAAACAAAAGACTTTTGTTCGGAAGACTACTAATGTTAGTGCAATTTAGTCTTACGATAACAGTGCACACAAAGTATCCAGTAACTGCAAGATTTCACAGAAGATTAATTTAGGATGGTCAGATGCTTTCTCAATTCGACAATTTTATTTATCGCTCCAAGGATCATATCAACTTGTATCAACGAAGATGACAATTTTGAGACAAAAACATTCAAAACAGAAAAAGAAATCAAGCCCTTTCATCAGTAAGCTTTGAGGACAAAGCTTTTTGAAGAGGAAAGCAACTTTATTAATAAAATATACATAAAATAATATAAATAATGTAAACAATAAAAACACTAAATAATGATTATATAACTAGTAATTAGTTAATAAAGAGGTATCCCTGAGGACATAACTGTTGGTGAAAAGGTACCTGCCTAGGGTATATAAGCAGACCCTCGTTCTCATTTGTACATCATCATTCTCATTCATACATTTTATGTTAATATTTGTATCTTCAATGGAGATCTACATATTCTAAGTTTTCTAGAATGTTTAACCTGCTATAACGAACTTTGTTCGTTACATTGGTATAAGAGCATTCCTTATATGAACTTTGTTCGTTATAAATAGCCACATACAACCAAACAATGATCAATGAGACTCAGGAGTACAGCTGGTAAAAATAGCATAATAATCAATGCCTAGTGCATTTCCTAGAAAGGTAATTGATATAGGCTAATAATAAGTTATAAGAGTTAGCAATTCAATCCTACCCCGTAACTATGAAAAATATCAAATTGATGAGTAACTCCTGTAGTCCATAAACATAGAAGACTGTGATGGCCAATTACAGCATCTAGTCACTGAAAGTATTAACCAAATGTTTGACAGTGACAACAACATTTTATGGGCACTTATAGTATATAAGAAAATGTTTGAATCCACCGACTGTTAGGGTGGTACTTTCTGAAGAACAGACATGCGAGCATGCTACCCTAAGAAGTTAAGAACTATATATTTCCCACACAAGGGAGTTGAACTTGTGAATACCAGCAAGAAAAGACTGGAAATCATGCTACATGCCTACTAAACTACGAAAGGTAATCTTTCATTCCAATAAAAAAGAATGCTATAATCACAATTCAAAGTGTCTTATAACAAAAGCACATGGCAATCTTTAGGGTAATACATCATTCAGTAAACAAGAGAGTATTAACTGAAAGACAACAGTAAAAATCAATCTTATTTATTAAATTCCTAATTTGTTATTACAAAATCTAAAAAGTGACATCTTTAGCACATGAAACAAAAAAGGAACTGCATTATAATAATCAATTTTCAACAGATAGATACATGTTGCAAAAACTTCACTTTCAAATGGAAAAAGAACCAATGGCTTACCTTCTGAATCCTTGCACGCTCTTGATGATAAATTGCTTTATGCTCCCTGGTCACAACAATAGCTTTCAAAGGGCAACTGGAATTTTCTGAACTCTTCTGATCATCATTAGTAGTTGACCTTGCAAGGACAGCCTTTGCATCTCCAATGTTGGCAATCAAAACCTGCATCACAACACAGAATCTACATATTCACAAACACTTGCACATATAAAAGCATTCCATGATAGACAGTCCACAATGGGATGCCTCTACATCTCTGATAACAAACATGCATGAGATCTATAATCAATATTAATGTTTACACTTTAGAAACCCAAACAAACCAGAAATAAAGAACACGATCAACCAAACAGCCTATGGGAGTTTAATAAACTATTTTTCCTTGATCAACCTAAAACAAGCCTAACAGATGTACAAAGTAAACAACAAGACACATGCTATCCAACCTATCCAAACCCATTAACAAGGCTTCTGTCCAACCCAAACTGTCATAAACAAGATGTAAAATATACATTTGAAGCACTAACTTAAAGCTTCAAACACAAAAAGTATTGCAAACACTCTTAAATCACAGGGATTTCTAAATTTAGGGGCACTGTCCATGTGATAATAATTTTACAAAAGCCACAGTATCTAGCAACACGGAGCCATGGTGGGTAGCCCAGTTTGTTGAAGCCCCCCCTGCCAATTCATTGGCCCTCTGTCATTAGGCACGGGTTCAATTCTTCTTGGGTCCATCAGGGTCAGGCCCCGATAGTTGAGTCGACTAGGCGTGAGGCCCCTTCAGGTGGCCCACCTAGGGGTGTTGCGAGGAAAAATTTAAAAAAAAAAACATCTAACATCGAAAATTGACAGAGCAGCCCTTGTGTTATTCTTGTTGAAATATAGATAATAAGATAATTTTAGTAATGTCCAACAAATGACCACAAAGCATGTCAACCAGACTGCTCAGCACTGAGTACAAAAGTGCAGATGAATAACAGGGGAAACCAGAAGACCATGCCTAGAAAAAGTAAGATTCATGTTGCCCATACCATTTGCCCAAGAATCCAGACACAAACAGCCGTTGCTCCATCCTGCCATCCTCCTGAGGAACATTCAGAAACCATCAGCCAACATACCTTAAACATCCCTAAAACTCAAACAATTAACTTCTTCACCATATTTCTAATTGCATACTTCAATTTACTTGACTTCATCATCTATTCAATGTCTAAATACTAGTATAATGTCGTACAGTCAATATCTACACAAGATATAAAACTGATAATCATCATGTTACCAAATTATCTATATAATTAGGTGAGCTAAATACACCTGTAGAATGTCTTACTGACTTTAGCTCAACGTTCCACCAAGTTTTGGGGACACACCGTGGGGATATGTTTCAGGGACATCTGGACTGGCTAACCAAATCTTAAGGCATGTCACAAGTGACATTGGAGCCCTGACAAAGGAAACCTAACCCCAAATATTAATTATATAAAATATATCAAAATTTTAAAATGTAAAAATGACAGGTTTTTTTCAATCACAACTTAAAGCAGCAGCAACATCCATGAACCAAATGGAAATGACACATTCTGGAAATTGGTATTCAAATTAAGAGAATCATTGTACTTCTCATTTTAAGGTCATCATTTTGCGATATCAAAATGGAATGTAGTAATGCATTATATAATTATGCCCACCATCACCTAGTAAAGAGTAGACCGTCACAATAAATAGTTACAAACAAAAGATATGGAACAAGGCTCAAACCACTAGTCATGCTCAATAAGCCTTTGATTGGTCCTTTGCACCCATGTGTTGTAGGCAGAATGTGAAGACAGTGAACTTCAAGCTCAAATCAAGCAGTTGTTCTAACTTTTCCTGTAAGAGTAATCACAAGAGATTGATTCTCCTACAATTTTTTACTTAGAGAAATGCTGGTTGGACCTCAGATGCACTTGGTATCAAAGTTGCTAGACTCAATTCGGACAATGGAGAGGCTGAAGAGTAAGAATAAGACACGATCTTGTGAGATCCTCATGAGTTGAATTGGAAATTAAAATAATTTTAAAGTAAACTACATTTCAGTGAATAAATATAATTTTTATTAATATGAAAATTTTCAATAATAACTTGTTTTAAAGTACACATGATACTGCATACAATAAAGCACCATGGATTCTAGACAGGAGACAAATCTATTGGTTGTTTATTGTGAAATTGAATCAGGGAAAAAAGGAAAATGAGTGCTTATTTATGCTTTTCAGTGAATTTATAAACGGCGATCAAGCCCCACTTGTGAGACTCACGAGTTATATTTCTGTTGTCAATTTCATTAGCGAATTGAACTCAATGACTTGTGTTTGACATGAAAATAAAATTTGAGAGCATAACTCAGGGCCAAGTTCAACTCAAAAGAGCTAACTCAATTCATTTCCTCAAAGAGTGGAATCAAAATTGAGAGTCAATTCCGACTTGGAAAAGTCTGGCAACTATGCTTGAAATATCATAGAAAATCCTTGTTGCTAACACATTTCCTCATTTGAAAACTTCTTGTTCACAAAAAACAAATCTCAACCTCCTTAATAAGCTCAATCAAGTTTTCTATAGGTGAGAAGTGGAAAAGTTCTGGCGATGGTAATGGAGCCCTTACCTTTGTGCTATATATATATATATATATATATATATATATACTAGGAACCAGTTTGCAAAAATTAGGAACCATAGATAGCATATTCATTAAGATAACTAACTTTAAATCCTCAATAAGGCACACTTTCTATTTCAATTTACAGAAGAGGTGCATGAGTCAATTCCTGCAAATGGTCATCAAACCTGACAAATGATCTTAGTAAAAAAGGAAGAAAGAAATCAAAAGTCCAAAGTTTCAAGTTATAATCTTAGCTCCAAGCCATCTTGCTAAGAGTGCACCCTTTTAGCTCTCAACAAAAAGAATAGAGGGGATTCATGTAATGACCCTTCTCGGATTATGGATAGAATATGATTATTAGCATGCATATGATATCTACATATGCATGCATCGCATGTACTACGCTAGTAAACATACTAACTTATTATGAAAATTTCCATGTAAAGGATAAACGAATTAATTATTGAAAGTTTTAATTGGATACATAGCTCTCAAAAACTATATATATATATATATAGTGGAATACTTAAAGTATGTACCACCATCTCCCCAATCAGGGTGTGTGCTGACAAATCGAATCCTTTGGGATCGAAGCCATGTGTAACCTTAAGGAGGAGAAGATTGGCGGGCAGAGAAGCCACCGCCCTCACACATATGGTAAGGATATCGGGGTGGCAACGCACATGCATGAAATGAATGTTGATAGAACCGACCCAAGTGCTACTTTATTGTTGTGCTTAAGGGTCTGCCTTTGCTCATTCTCAGGTGTTGGTTTACAGGTTATCATCTTTGATATTGGTTTCGTGGTCGTGGGTTGCTTAGGGTTGCTCCAAAGGGAAGCTACGCAGGTGGAATACTCAAGTGTAGTCGAATCCCTTCGTGTCATGTCCTCAGATGTCGGGTATGTTATTTCTTTTTGTCCTTTTCATCGCATGCTCTCCGCGTCCTTCATGCCTGTGTCAATTTGAAAAGGAAGGTTTCTGTTAATTTATGATATCTTCTATGCTTAGAGCAATTTATTTCTCTTTCTTATTATTATTCGCAGATTAGCAATCACATGTGCATAAGTAAAGTGCAGATAGAACATTAAACAATCAACAGAAAACAAACCAAGACAAGAGACACAAGATGTGGAGGCTAGCCAAGGACAAACCCCAATATGGGGAAACCCTTTGATCAAATCTTCTTTTATCTTCAATAATTCAACAGAGAGAAATAGTACAAAAATCTGATTTATATCAATAGTAGCAAACCCTAGATCAGCAGCATCAGCATTAGCGGATTCATCATCAAAACTAGGGTAGTCGATATCTCGCAAACCGACCGTCGGATCTGCTTGATTCCTTCACCAAAAAATACGGCCTTCTGAGGAGATCCAGATGAACCTACAGCGCAGTTCAGAGGAGGAGGTCTAATGGTCAACGCTGGTCAAACATTGGATCTGCAGTTGCAACTTCAGGTTTTGCACCTTCCTTCCACACATGTGAGAGAAGAGTCACCTACTACGCAGGAGAGAAGAGCCTCTTTACTGCACTAGAGAGAGAGAAAGAGAGATGTGATGAGTTGAGTGAGTCCAAATGAGGAAAAGTCCTCCGTTATTTATACACATCTGATGATAATTAAATAGATGCGACTGTTGGGCTTTTGAGCCTACATGAGTTGTTGGTAGACTTGATAATTATTCCATAATCAAAATAAATTCATATCTCCATAAATACTTATTGGAATCGGATTATCTTTAGATCAATCCTACACCTCTCGACAAGAGGAATCTAATACAAATATTATCAGCCATGAATAAGATGACCCACATGGATTGGCCCTAGTTGCCAATTTTAACAGTTTCACAATATGGGGGCTGTAAGCTAGTGGAGTATCTGTCATGAATTATGGAAAGATCTTGAAGGCTTGTGTTATGAACTGCTTGCATTCCATCTCGTTGTCTTTGTTCTCCTTGGAATTTTACTCTCCTGCATGGGGGTTTTTCCGAAGCTTGGAGTTCTCAATATGCTACATGTTTTGTTGACTATATTCACCATATCTTTCATTTCATGTCTATAAAGGTGAGGACGAAATAGGGTCTTATGCATCTGGTTCTCTGCATTATATCCTTGTGTTTATCTTAAATGGGCTAAGGGAGCCTGGGTCTACGATTCCTTTCCTTGGGCAACAAACCCATCTTATTTTATTCTCAGTGGTTGGGATAAGGCCTAATGTTCAGTGTTCGATGTCGTTATTTTGTGTTCACCTTCTAGGTTTTTACCGTCTGTGTAACGGCCGAGACCTAAGATTTCTTGGTAGCTTCACGCTAAGGGTCTAGGTTAACTATTTCAAGAGTCTTTACCCCAACATTGCTTTACAAACAAGTTTCATGGCCCGCCCCACCTCAGGTTCTGGCTCTCCGATGAGAGGTGGACAAGAGCACAGAAAGAAAAAGGGACGAAGCAATGTCAATAGTCTAGACTAGCCCTGTCAGTTGAGGGGTCAGGGTCACAAGTCTGCAACTCGGATAATCCAAAATGTCACTATTGCTTACCAAATAGGAACCCCTTCTCGGGTTCGGAAATTGATATCAAATTGGGAATAAGAGCTTAACCAACAGGCAGAAACGGAGATTCAATTGGAGGATTGGAGAGACATGGTAACGAACCCTGGCCACTCCACAGGCTGCACCTCTCAATATAAGAAGATTGTCCACTTGTATTGGTTAATGAATAACATTATAGCCAAAGCCATCATGAACTCTCTAGCTGGCCCTTCTAAGTCAAACCCTGGTTTTCCGGATCTTTGAAAGGAATTTCATCTGATTCAATTCCTTAGCCGCATTGAGAAACACATTATGTGTCTTCCACAGACTGAGTTGTCTGGATCAAGTGTGAAAGATCCAGCCCCTATGTATTCCTCTAACGAATAGCATGTTGATTTGGGGTAGCATCGATGTGTGCTAGCCATGAAATTTGGTGGGAGGTTGGGGCACATGAGATCTCCGATACCCAAAAAGGGTTTGGATAGATATTAAACAGATCAGGAGATACTAAAATAATTAATATTTTTAATGGAGTTCCTAAGTTTAAACTTAGGGAAAATAAAATATTAATGTGTATTAATCATAGTTTTAAAAACCTGCCTAGCTAATCGGTTACTGGTCTAATCGGTCGGTTAGCAAGCCCACCAGTTGGAACCGGTGAAAAAACCGGGTTTAGTAGGTTGTGTGGTGAAAATTTCGACCTAACCAGTCCTAAACCAGTCCTAACCGGTCTTAAACCGGTCAGTTTCCTGCCATGCCCAGTGAGGACCCACAATGCAGCTTTTCCAAGGTAGTTTAGAGGTTTTAGAGGGAAATTAAGGGTGTTTTCCCTCCAAAAACGCCCTCTCCAAACCTTCAAGGAACAAAAACAGTTAAATGATCTTGTTTTCGTGCAATACAACCTTCGACTGAGGCGGAACCAAATGATCAACAAAGCACCTAATCTAGATCCCATTGTGTTCGACGATATTGATCCAACATCAGAATGGGTGGAGGAAACTGAAGACCCTGTGTTTGACGTTGATTTTGATATCGGCATGGCTTTAGCGGGGCATGAAGCAGATTTTGTGGCAGCATCAGAACCAGATCAATGGCGGCATCAAGGAAAGTCAAAGAACCAATGAAAGGCACTAGTCGTGCAAGTCGACAAACTCATGCTTCCATTAGGTCCACTTCTATTGTTATTGGTGGCATTGCTACTGAGGTTGCAAATCAGGCTAAGGCATCCTCAGACTCTGAACCAAATGATGTCTATGTAGCTCCTGATGATGATCCTGTGGCTAGTAGTGGTGATGAACTTGATGATTGATCATGTGTACACTGTAGACTTGTAGTAGGCCAATGGCCTCATAGCTTGCAGCATTGTTTTTGGACTTTATAGGCCATTTAGAGCCTCATTGCTTATGTATTTTGTTATTTTGTTGATGATATGTATTGCACTCGGTGCCATTTCGATATATTCACCTTTACATGGCATATAATGAGCGAACTCTACATATTTTGTCTCTATTGGCTTGAAATCATGGTTTTAAATCTTAAAAATAGTTTTGTTTCATTAAAAAATAATTATTTAATGTATTTTTCTAAAACCAGTTCATTTAGACCAAACCAGTCCCGGTTAGAACGGTTCATTAGGTGGACCGATCCAGTCACTGGTTCTGGTATTAAAAACACTGGTATTAATATGAATATGTGTTAGCGTAGTCCAAAAGACATGGATCAAGCCAGATCTAATCTTAGTCGTTGATTAGGGACTTAATCTTGGTCGTTGAGATGTCAACAGGAAAAGTATAAGAGGATGCTTGAAAGTCACTTGGTGAGCACACCAGAGTGATCAGTCATTCTATTCTCTAGAGCGGGGTTTGCTAAGAGAGAGAATCAGTGATCGGAAGAGCAGCTGAGGGGCATTGAATACAGAGAAACAGAGAAGGCAGAGATTGTGTTGGGAGAGCAACGCAACAGCCAAGGAGAGTGACGCAGAGACAGCAAGGGCTCACGCAGGCAATGTTGCAGGAAGCATCCCCCCCCCCCGGTTCTAAGGCCCGAAGTGCATCCCACGCGGATTCGTACAGGAAGCATCCCCGGAAGCGTGCTTCCGCCTGTCTTGGACGCTTCCGCCTATTTTTGACGCTTCCGCCTATTTTCGACGCTTAGTAGATATATTCACAATTTACTACTTTTGTCATAGATTACTCATTAAACTTGTAGGCTTGTGAATTTGAATTTTGAACCTTTTTTGTCTTGGCGGTGACCAAGTGACATACTTTGTAAACATTATTATTTGAATTTTGGACATGACAAATGTTGACAATTGTTCACTTGCTAGATAAATCATAATATGCTCTATGTTTTATGTTTTATAATATGCTTAAATGTTTTATGTTTTATAATATGCTTAGAAATTTGATGTATGTTTGTAATCGCTAGAATATAGATGGTTGATGTACATACTAGTAACTACAATGGAATCATGGATGCCATATCTATCTTGATTTATGCAAAAATATGCATGTTTTCATGTCTTCTACAACTAATTTGGTATTTGGGATGTTTGTTTTGAGTATAAATGCAAAAAAAAAAATATATATATATATAGCAAGCACTTCCGCAGATGCTTCGCTTCCTAGATTTTTGGAAAATGACGTTTTCGTGTCCCCACTTCCAAAAAAACATCCCCGCTTCATGCAACATTGCACGCAGGGCCACGCAGAGGCAGCCAAGTGTTGCGCAAAGCACCAAGGAGGCTAGCGTGTCCAAAAATAATGGTGTCATGTGGTGTGTTTGTTCTTGTTTTTTTTAGTTGTTGATTTGTAATATGTTGAGCATGCACTGGTGTTTATTTTCAATATTTACTTTGTAAATAACTTGTTAAAGAAAAATAACAATAGAAATAAATCAGAAAAAGTGCATGAAAGGTTTCTAAACTGAGAAAATTCAATATAGCATTATGCTTAGTTTAGTTTGATTTTGAATTTTGTTTATCAATATATCATAAAGTTGTCAATAACACATTTATGTTTCAGTTACCTAGATCGTAGAAGTATTCAAGACATTCAGACATATAAGTCTCTATTAGACAAAATTAAACTTTTGTTTTTGGATGGCATACAATGTTGTTCAGTGGCCGATAGACCAGGTTTCCCTATGGGCAGCTTGAGGCCACCGTACCCCTTGATTTCTAGTTATGACATGCTTTTTAAAGAAGATGAATTAAAAAGTCCTGCTAAGGTTACAAAAAAAAAATATGTACCACCTGTTACCGTTCAAACTAGCAGGGGACCTAAAGGGGATCCCTAAAGGGCAAATGTTAGGCCAAGGGCAACAAATGAAGATGTAGCCCACTATCACTTTAGCTAAGGCTCCCTTCTATTTACGGACTTTCACCAATGGGAAGAGACTCGATATATATGAAGTCACTAATGAATGATAAGTCAATGGATATGAGTGACCCAAACCCTTTACCATAAAAGTTTGAACAATGTAGTTTGCTTGCTTTCTAAGCAAGGTACTATGTATTTCTAGGGAAAGGAAAAGAGTTTTAAGGGTTAGGTTTATGGGAATAGGCTTGAAAAGGAGCTCCCCAATCGCTAAAATCCTTGTTAGAATTGGTATCCCAGATGGTTCTTGAAGAATGATCTTTTGAAGGAGCGGGACTACACAGGGCCAAGTGGACCCAGTCCAGGATATGAGGAAGGTATGAAGCAACCAATGATATTCTTATCCTAAACAAGGTGGGGAATGGATCAAGAGAATAATTTCACTTGAAGATGTTGTCTTGACCCTATTAGGTACTAGCCTTGGGGATGGCAGGGCAAGTTTTGATCATGAAGCTAGGGATTGACTTTTCTCCCAACTCCATTATCGGAATGGCTTCAAAATTGGAGAGCTAGAGGAAAGGCCAGCGCAGGAGACCCTAAGAGATCGAATTATTTTGCTGGCTAGCTTGTCGGAAAATTGATGCCCTAGGTACCCCAATGTGGCTAGTCCCAGAAGGATGTGAGAAAAATGTGGATTTTAGTGACCACTCTTGGTAGATCAGTGCCTTAATCTTTGGGAGAATGGAGTCTATGTTGAGGAAGAGTGGCATTTCTTGGTTTCCAATCAAGGAGGCCTCAAGATCACTTTGTTTGCCTTCTAGGTCAACAAGAACCAACCTTGTAGCTTTTATACTTCGATGTGCAAGAGAAATTTGGCTCGTCAAAGTCAAATTTTACCCCTAGGAGATTTTGCTCCTATTACATAGCCATACATTGAAGGAAATGTTATAATAGAGACAAATTCTACAATATTAAGCAATAAATGCATGCAACCATTATGCCCTAAAAATCCCAGTCCAACATATATGACAAAAGTAAACAAGAATAACATCAAAAGCACGTACTTGCTACCCAAGCTTGCCGAAAATTGCAGCAGGGCCGAAGCATGGCTAAAGTCTCTGCTGGATGGCATCTCAACCATATTCTTCAGTGAATTAACAACAGCATAAAAGAAGAAAAAGGGGTTTTGTTTCAAGCGGTCAGACAAAAGGCAAATAGCATGGCCGACTACCTGGCCAACCAGGGGGTAACTACCCAGGATCGGCTCGTGTCTCTAGAGTGGAATTCTTTCGAATCACCCGAAATCAAGAAGGTGTGCAGTGTTGTTAAAAGCGCGATTAAATCGCGCTTTTTTCAAAAAATCGCGAGTTTTTCCCTAGCCCGATTTAATCGCGCTTTTTATAAGAAAAAAGCGGGCTAAATTTTTTTGCCACTTTTTTGGGAAAAAAGCACGCTTTTTTGGGAAAAGCACGCTTTTTTGGGAAAAGAGCTCAGGCTGGCGGGGCAGCACGATTTATAATGAAAAATTGAAAAAAAAAAATGAAAAAAAATGAATATTTTTGTACCAAACGATTTTTTCCCGATTTTTTCCGCTTTTTTCCCGATTTTTCCGATTTTTTCCGATTTGTTCCCCGCGCCGATTTAATCCCGCTCGCGCTTTTAACAACATTGGTGTGTACCATAATCAATATCAATGACCTGCACAAGGCAGCCGTCATATCGCAGCCGCCCAATTAGCCTATCCATTATGACAGAGTACTCATTTGAAGATTTATCTCCTTGGCCCGTTCCCTTGCCCAGCAATTATTCTCTGCTTGATCTCATTAAGTCGATTGGCATGCGTCTTCGCTTCCCGCCCGTTGCTAGCCTGCGCTTGCATGTATCCATAACTACCCCCCACCCAGCTCTCTTTCCTCATTTCACTGGTGAGTTTCACTGCCCTCTAACCTCCCTCTTCCTAGCCCTATTCTCCTACAGAACCTCTCGGCACAGGTTTTGTGGCCTTCCCTTTCAGTCGCTTAGTCTGCGCATTGCCCCCGTTCCCTTTGAGCTTAAGCACCCTCTCTTGGCCCCTCCTCACAGGCATCCTCCCCTCCTCCTATTCACCGTAGCTGCACATCCCAGTGGGAGAACCCCTCTTGTCACCCTATTTCCAGGGCAGAGATTCAAGCCAGAAATGTTGCACGTCACATCAAGGATATCACCCCGGAGCCAATGGTATTCCAGAATGACCGATCAATAATGATGACTTCTTCAATGATGATGATGATAGGTCGGCTCCTCCGGGTTTGTAATTTTCTGTTTCTATCTTGTTTTGGCCTACTCATCAGGGTTTTGTTGCATCGAGTTGGCGTGTGCTCACAGCTGGAATTCAACCCTTGCTGTCAGTCTCCCCACCCAGCTTCTCTTCCCCTGTTTCTTTTTTCCCTGGGTGTGGGATTGATCTAGCGTTTTGCTGGTCTTTGGACAGCTGCCTCAATGGCCTTTTTGTAACTATATTTTTATGTTTTTAATGCAAATAAGTAACTCCCAATTTACAAAAAAAAAAAAAAAACATCAAAAGCACGTACTTACGTGTAATAGAGTATGTCCAGTCATCACAATTGACAATAAAGAAGCTCCAAGAGAAGATAGACAAATATCCATACATAAAAACTCATCCATAAATCTCCCATTCATCCTTAGAAAAAGTGTGAAAATCTCAAGAGAGATAAGAGATCCAAAACCAAAGTGATAATGAGAACTGAACTCATCTCACTCCTATTTATACACAACTTAGCAGTTCGAATTAGCCTCTTTGGCCTACTTAGGCCCCAAAAATAAAATAATGTGTTAATAATATAACTTTTAGTGAGAAGCCCATCGAACTAGCTCATAAATGAAAAAGTACGCGTCTCAAGAGGTCAAATAATAATCTATGCATCGTGTAGGGCCCTCTAAGAGGCCTAATGAGGTCCATGGTTGCCACAATGAAGAATAGGACCTTCAAAAGCAGTGGGCAAGGGGTTGGCCCCTTGTAATAACTTGTGGTGCTCCAAATGACATTTAGGGGCAAACAAGTGTCCCCATGGGTCTCCAAACAAATCGAAGATGCTTGTAGATCGCCTGCAAGGGCTAAGATGATGGTGTAGGTGTTGCCACATCATTGTGAAAGTCTTAGATCATCTACCAAGTGTATGGTGTAGATCTGGGGCCAACTAAGCATGATGGATTAGGTGCATCCTTTCATCCAATAAGTGAACCACAAGCAATCTCTGAAAAGTTGTGGGGATCCATGGAGTGCAATCTGTTGTTGTGGAGACCCATGGCTCTCAACGCTCACCCTACATGTGCTAATGTAGCCCTTTGGAGGATTGGGGCCCCGTATAGGGAAACCAAACCCCAAATGGAAACCATTTGCAATTCTGCATAAGATCTAATGCATCTCCTTGCCTTCTAGTACAACAAGTCATTAGAGAAATCGAGTAAATGAGCTTACCTAATCATGGACTATAGGTGGGGACTTCATAATGGCCTGCCCTTCCATAATGGGCTTTGAGTTGTGCTAATGTCTCCTAAACTCCAAATGGTTTTAACCAATAATCCTATTAGGTGGTTTCTACTTCTAAATGGGATAATATAGTCAAGGTAAATACTTCAAAAGGTGGTGGCATGTGGAAGATAGTTGAATGAAGTAGGGAATGCGAAGGGACATCCCTAGGTCACATGCTGGGGTATAAGGGTAGCTAATATGAGGGGAGCCCACACTTGGGTTTATAATGTGTAGGAAGAAGAAACCGTGGTACATGAGGTGGCACGGCATTGATTTTTCCGCCCTTCTTTTATGCCTTTTTCCCTTTTATCATTTCCTTTGATTAACTGTTGGGGGCTCAAGGGATTAGAGAATGATGTATAAAATATAGTCGTGAATTCCACCCTTTAAGGTGGGTCGGTTCATCACCCACCAAGGGTTGGGATAATCATGGGTTTCGATATGATGAAGAAGGCTCATAGAACTTGTAGGAACCAGGGTGATGGCCATGATGATGGGGTAAAGCTCACTGTGAAAAGTCGGTTACCCGATTCCTACTACAGCAAACTGATTATATTTCACCTACTTGTTGAATTAATTGAACAAGTTACTTGCAGTTTTCTACAGCAAATACTGAAATATATACACCGCAGCCTACACCACAATAAAACTGCACAAACTCAATACAGCACAAGAGAGAAATAAACACCACACACATCTACACAGTTATTTTTGGACAAATGTCCCCTGAAAAAACCAATGTGGGAAAACCGGTGCAGCTGTTGAGGGTTTTATTATTATGCAGTAGTAATTCTGAGTACAATTGTTGGATACCCACTAGATATCCGATACAAAGAGAAACTGGACAAAAAAAAAGTGAGATGATCTCACCCTGTCACTAGAAGATCCGGCTCTGATCTGTTGGAAGTGACCATTTGTGTCCCTTCTGCGTCAGCCTCTGCATAGAACTGCGTCAACCCCACGCAATCTCTGCGTCACCTCTATTGGGGACTGCGCTGCTCTTCCTCTTGACCCTCTGTTGTCTAGAAACTTCAGCTCTTAGCCTCCCATTCTCACACCCCAGCACCCAACTTCTGAAACTCGATTTCCTCAACAAGAATTTGATCTCCCTTCAGGCTCTGTGTTGCCACTGCATGGCCTAGCGTAAGGCTAGCTAGACATCGTTTTGCCCTCTCTGCCTTGTACTCTCTGGCCTAGGAAAACTTCCCTCTATATACTATCTTTGCCCCTCACTACAAAAGATCACTTTGAATTCCTCTTCTGGCAACTGTTGTGCTTCAGAAATTCGATCTTCTGATCTCCACTTGATATGTTCCCCAAGTGCCCATCAATGTCCTTCTTATAATCCTCCAGTTGAAAACCAACGGCCCAGATTAGATCCTAATCAATGGCCCAGATCATTTGGACTCTATCTCTAGCTTCTACTAGAAGTTTCACCCACAGTTAGATTAAGACCCTTTAATTATTTAAATATCCTAAGTTTAGACTTAGGCAACCATTAAAAATAATTAATTATTTTAATAAAACCGTCTTCAGGTGGAATTGCCCAAAACGACTTCTGGATATTGGATAATGCATGTGTCCTAGCCTCCCTGCAAATTTTGAGGGTAAGAGCACATGCGATGCTACTAGAAATCAACACTCCCACTTAGCGAGGAAAGTGCTCTAGTAATACAACCTGCTGAAGCATCACCCTTCTCTATAACATCTCCCTCTGTTTTGTTGATGTCTGACACCATTGTCCATCAACTACTGCATTTGTACTGTTGTTGACACTACCACTGCCAACACTGCAACTCCCTCTCAAATTTTGCATCTGTGCTACTGCTGACACTGCCACTACCAACACTGCATCTGCACTACAACCTTCTCCAACTACTGCTGCTACTGCATCAATGACAGAAAAGCATCCAAAATTATTGAACTGGTGTTCACAATGATGCATCTGTTGCTGGAGTTCTAACTGTTGCTAGTCTCTGCGCTAACCCTTTGAAGCCTCTACACTATTGCTGACAATGCTCTGTGCCAACTATACTACTGCCAACGCTAACTCTGTGTTGCTCAGTGTTTTCCGCTCCTAGCTACTGCAACTGTCACTCCAACACTCCTTTGCACCAGTTGCCACTGGTCCATCCTGCTACTATTGATCTGGCCTCCCATACTAGGTATTGATCCAAGAGGTGGAATCCTCAAGGATCTTGCCCAACTGTAGCTCTTTCAAACTACAATGCTATATCTATTATCACCCCACCTCTAGGCAATCATGGCAAACTCCTCCTCGATCTGTGTGGATGAAGCCTTCAAATCATGCTTCTCGTCCTTGTCCTTCTTCTTGAGAGGACACTACGTAGCGTAGTGACCAAGTTCACCACACCACAAGCACTTGATCTTCGAAATATCTTTCTTTTCCTTCCGCTGCTCGTGCTACCCCTTAGATACGAGGGTTGCATTTTCATCCTCCTCCTTCGGGTTCGTCAAACTGTTGTTGCTGCGATTGTCAAGTTTGCACTTGACTAAGTCTCTCCTCATCTCTTCCCATTGAAGAGCCCACATTCCTTCCCAATCCAACAATCTTTCTCTGCCCAGGATCCTCTCTACAAACACTTCCCATTTTTTTGAGATTGAATTAAAGCCAGCCTCACCATCTCGGTAGGTTGAGGTGTTGACCCCACAGCTGCCAACTCATCACGGGTCTCCTGAAGCTTTGCAAGGAACGGATCAATGTGTTCCCCCTTTTGCATCTACATGGATCTCATCTTCTACTCTAAGTACATCTTTCGTTGCTCGGAAGATCACTGATATAGCATGGACAAGGCATCCCACATCTACTTGGCAATCCCTTTGCCTGAGATGTGACATACTACATGATCCTTCACTCCGTCGAGGATCATCCGTTTGGCCTTCGCCATCTCTCCCTTGAACTTTTTGAGAGGACCTGGATAAGCGGGTACAACTACCACACTGTCAACATAAGTTTTAAGATCGTGCTCATCCAGAAGGAATGAGATCCTTGCCTTCCAGATCACATAGTTGGATGCTCCCCCCAACCGATCCTCATCTCGCAACCCGTTTGCTGCCATCTCTGCCAATGAAAAAGTCGAATTGCCTCCTCTCTCTTTTGTGCAACAATAGACTGGCCTACGCACTCCATGCTAAAGTAGTAGAGTTGTTGCTCCCTATTGTTGCTCAGCTAATGAGAAATCAAACTTCTTGGTTGGAAGCAATGTTTTAAAACTCCTACTCTGACTCGGAAACAGCCGAGGGTCGACTCCGACTCCGACTCGGTATTGACTCGGCCAGTTTGATTTCAATGACTCGATCGTTGTAAAAAATACATTAAATATTTATTTTTTTATAAAAACATAATTTTAAAGATTTTCATTCATGTTTCCAAACACATAGCTTTAGAATATAGAGAGAAGACAACATATGATCAAAGTAGGCTCATAAATATATCCATTATATCAAAATGGCATCGAGTGCACTGTCCAATACAAAGTTAATACTTAGCCACCAATGCCAGGATTCTTTTTTTCCTCAGCCTAAGGACAATCACTAGACTACAACAACAATAATACCAATTATTTGCCCCTAATGAAGTCTCAAAACCCTTGATTTAATTATGGTCAAGCTCCAAAACAATCAGAGGTAAATATGTATTTATTAGTCCATTGCCAGAACGTTTGCCTTTTTAAAAACATTGTATGGCTCAATGCATTGTTTCAGTTTTCTAATTCATGCTACAAGGATAACCATACTTCGGCCTTGTAATTTTCAAAACTTTCTCACAGTGATAGATTACTTTAGGGCTATAAATATGCAATAAACAACAACCCAACCATTGATATGTAAGAGGCTGAACAACTTTTGACAAATGTGCTTTAGGATTTTTTTCAAAGAGCCAAGCCGGCTGAGTTGTTACCAAGTCAGCCAAGTTATTACCGAGTCGACCGAGTCAATGACTGGCTCGATAACAACCCGGCCAGCCGTTCCGTTTCGGCCACTAAGCCGACACGGCCAAGCATTGGCATGGTCTAACTCGACCGAGTCATAGTCGACTCGACCGTTTTTTAAAACAATGGTTGGAAGTCCTCTGAGGAAGAATTCCCTTTAGTGTGTCTCCTTCTCTCCCACTGATGCTATTCTGCCAGCAACAGCTGCAAAAAATCTGCGTCCCAACTGAAGATCTGCTCTGCAAGGAAAAATATGTTGCTTCCTTCTGCCTCTGGAAAGCTTCAATCTAGAGATCAAATTTCTCTGCCAACTCACTCATAGAAATTGATTTCTCCTCAAAACATTGACCTCTAGCACAAGGACTGTGCTGCCTGTTGGGGTTTTGAATTGCTACCTCTGTAGTGATTTCGAACTGCTCTTCCTTTCTGTTTTTGAGCTCTTCTGCTCACAATCTGTGATCTGATACCATGTGAAAAATCAGTTACCCGATTCCTGTTGATTTGGGGTAGCATCGAATGTGCACTAGCCACAAAATTTGGTGAAGAGGTTGGAGCACATGAGATTTACAATACCTCAAAAGGGTTTCGGCAGATTCTAAGAAGTTCAAGAGATATTAAAATAATTAATATTATTAATGGAGTCACTAAGTCTAAACTTAGGGAAAATAAAATATTAATGCGTATTAATATGAAACTGTGTTAGAATGGTCCAAAAGACATGGATCAAGCCAGATCTAATCTTAGCCGTCGATTAGGGACTTAATCTCGGTCGTTGATATGTCAACGAGAAAAGCATAAACAGAGGCTTGAGGGTCACTTGGAGAATACACTAGAGTGATCAGTCATTCTATTCTCTAGAGCGGGAATTGCTAAGAGAGATAGAATCAGTGATCGGAGTTGCAGCTGAGGGGCATTGAGTACAGAGAGACAAAGAGGCAGAGATAATGTCGGGAGAGCAGCGCAGTAGATGGGGAGAGTGACGCAGTAGCAGCCATGGCTCACGCAAAGGTAGTCGAGAGTTGCGCAGAGCTTCAAAGAGGCCAACATTGCCGATGCAGAGGGCCAGAAGGCTAACACAGGGCCTCCTAAGGCTGATGCTGGGGTTTCTAGGGCAGATTGCAGCTGAGGAGCTGCTAGAGGGATTATCTGGGGTTTCAACTAGGAAATTTGTCTCAAACTGAGAGGTATTACTACCAAGGAAATTCTCTGTTGGGTAGGCCAGTTTTGGCACCCAGACTGTACTCTGATATTGCTTAATAAGAAAACCCTCAGATAGTTGCACCGGTTTTCCCACATTGGGTTTTTCCGCGGACATTCGTCCAAAAATAACGGTGTCATTTGGTGTGATTGTTTTTGTTTCCTTGAGTTGTTGATATGCACTATGTTGAGCATGCACTAGTGTTTATTTTCAATATTTACATTGTAAATAACTTGTTAAGTAACGGGACAAGTAGGTAGGAATAAATCAGATAAAGTGCGTGGAGGGTTTCTAACAAAGTAGACTTAGAAACTTCAACATGGTATCAGAGCCTGATTGCAGATCATTAGAGGACTAAGGACATCAGCCGAGCAGAGCAATAGCAGCAGAAAACAGTTGTCCCAAGGTGACAGAAGTTGTTTCTAGTAAAGCAGCAACAAGGAAAGGGTGACGCAGTGCCTACGTCATTCAAGGGTGAGGCAAGAAGAGGCAACGCGGAGGCTAAGGAGGGCAAAGGGAGCCTCATGCAAAGCCACACAGAAGCTAGGAGGGCTAACGCAGTTGGCTGAGGTCAGATTGCTGGTGTCGGGATTGCGCAAAGCCTAGGAGCTCTCACCTTCAGGTTGATGAGGTTTAGAAGGCTGTGGGAACATTGCAAAGTGGAGTTGGTGAGGTACTGTAGTCAGAACAGTACCTGGCAGGGCAAGGCCAAGAGGAGGGAGTTGCTACCAAAGGTTTCTAGCCAAGAAACCCAAATCAGTGGTGCAGTTGCATAGACGAACAGAGTAGGGGGCATCTCGACATCAACAGAAGGATTTCCAACAGGGAAATCAAGACTCAGAGGGAGTCAGATCGAGAACTTGCAAGAGGGAAGTAGAAGAGCATCATGGCTCTACATGGAGTAAGAGACCAAGATAGACTAGACAGAGCGTCGAACTTCGCAGTCTAGAAGACCAAATCTTATCCGTACTTGACAGAAATCATGTCAAGAACTTCGCCTTGAAGGTTATAGCTATCCCCATCGACCCCAATGACAACGACAAGTATGAGGAGGCAATGGCGAGGGCCAAGAGCATCATCCTTGACGGGGTCAAAGACCATGTAGTACCACACATTGAATGGCATATGAGATGTGGAGGCCCTCAAGAAATTGTACCAGCATACTTCTGTGCAGAGAATAATGTCACTAGAGAATCAGTTGAGGTCCTATCAGATGAAGAAGGGAGAACCGATTTCCTCGAAGGACTGAACAAGATCCGAGATCAGTTGACTACTATAGAAGCCACGCCGGATCAAGAATTGATGGTGAAGACAGCCCTGAATGCAATCTCAGAAGACTGGGAGGTATTTGTCTTGAGTATACTGGGCAGAGGGACACTTCCACCTTGGGATGAGATGTGGGCTACTCTTCACCCAGAAGAGATCAAACGATAGTCGAACACAGGTAGCAACAGCAAGGGGATCAAAGTAAAGCAGGAGGACGAAGATGTTGCCCTAGCATCAAAAGGAAAGCTAGAAAAGCGAAAGAAGAAGGATCTCTCCAAAATCAAGTGCTTCCACTATGGGGAGCTGGGTCATTATGCAACCTAGTGTCTAAGGAAGAAGAGTAAGGGAGAGTCTTCCGAGACTAAGGCAGCGCCAGCAAGGGCAAAGAAGGAATTTTTTACGGACGATGACTGTGATGAGTGACACGCACCACTTGAGCGTAAGTGGGGAGACATCGAGCTGTAGTCAAGCGAACTACAGGCGATGAGGGGCAAGATCCTCGAGTTACCCAGCCTCTTAGATTAGACCTTGATACGGGAGCACCAAAGAGGAGTAGCAGCACTGGCTAATGTGGGCAGAGATGGATGTGGATGGAGCAGCAGAGAGAGCTACAGTGCAGGAGTCCCGAGACAGTGAGAGGCTAGCAGGCTGCAGCAATGCGAGAGGCACAGGGGTGTTGCACCAGTGCAGGATGGCACAGAGAGGTGTGCAGCAGTGCGAGATACAGGGAATTGTTGCAACAACACAGAGGTCAGAGAGGGAGCACATGTCAGTGGCAGAGGGAGCACTTGTCAGCGGCAGAGGGAGCTTCACCACTACGAGGGTCTCTAGCCTAACAGAGAGGTTAGAGTTGGGAGATCAATTACTTACTTCTCAGTAATTGAGTTACAGTCCAGCAGTTGGCAGCACGATGCAACATGATGAGAGGAGGTGCAGTGCGGATGCAGTGCTGGGAGAAAGGACCAGCAGCAACATGGATGTAGAGGGAGCTGTTGTACAGGTGCAACAATGGCAGTGGCATAACCATGGGCAGCAGTACAAGATACAACAATGCAGAGGATGGTGGGCAGCAGGCCTAGCATCAACATAGGGATCAATGTCGGATGATCAGAGTAATACTCAGTGAGGAGTAGCACTAGAGCACAGTCCTCGCTAAGAGGAAGTGTTGATTTTGGGTAGCATCAGATGTCCTCTAGCAACGAAATTAGGTGGAGAGGTTGGGGCACATGAGATCTACAATACCCAGAAAGGGTTTGGGTAGATTCTAAACAATTCAGGAGATATTAAAATAATTAATATTTTTAATGGAGTCCCTAAGTCTAAACTTAGGGAAAATAAAATATTAATGTGTATTAATATGAACTGTGTTAGAATGGTCCAAAAGACATGGATCAAGCCAGATCTAATCTTAGTCGTCGATTAGGGACTTAATCTCAGTCGTTGATATGTCAACAAGAAAAGTATCAGAGGAGGCTTGAGGGTCACTTGGAGAATACACCAAAGTGATTAGTCATTCTATTCTCTAGAGCGGGATTTGCTAAGAGAGATAGAATCCGTGATCGGAGTTGCAACTAAGGGGCATTGAGTATAGAGAGACAGAGAGGCAAAGATAGTGTCGAGAGAGCAGCGCAGTAGCCGGGGAGAGTGACGCAGTAGCAGCCAGAGCTCACGCAGGGCCACGCAAAGGTAGCCGAGAGCTGTGCAGAGCTTCAAAGAGGCCAGCATTGCTGACGCAGAGGGCCAAAAGGCTGACGCAGGGCCTCCTAAGGATGGTGCATACCCATCCGGGGTGATGCAGAACCATCGCTAGGCAGAGAGGGGCTGACGCAGTCTAGGAAGGCTAACACTAGGGTTTCTAGGGTAGATTGTAACTGAGGAGCTGCCGGAAGGATTATTCGGGGTTTCAACCAGAAAATTTGTCTCAAACTAAGAAGTATTATTGCCAAGGAAATTCTCTATTGGGTAGGCCAGTTTTGTACTCTGACATAGCTTAATAAGAAAACCCTCAGATAGTTGTATCAGTTTTCCCACATTGGGTTTTTTCGGAGACATTGGTCCAAAAATAACGGTGTCATTTGGTGTGATTGTTTCTGTTTCCTTCAGTTGTTGATCTGTAATATGTTGAGCATGCACTACTGTTTATTTTTAGTATTTACATTGTAAATAACTTGTTAAGTAACGGGACAAGTAGGTAGGAATAAATCAGATAAAGTGCATGGAGGGTTTCTAACTAAGTAGACTTAGAAACTTCAACAATTCCTACTACATCAAAATGTCTATATTTCACCTACTTGTTGAATTAATTGAACAAGTTACTTGTAGTTTTCTACGGCAAATACTAAAATACATACACTGCAGCCTACACCAAAATAAAACTGCGGAAACTAAATACAGCACAAGAGAGAAATAAACATCACACACATCTACACAATTATTTTTGGACAAATGTCCCCGGAAAAACCCAATCTGGGAAAACCAATGCAGCAACTAAGGGTTTTATTATTATGCAGTAGTAATTATTAGTACAATTCATTGGATGCCCAACAGGCTATCCGATACAAAGAGAAATTGGACAAAACAAAATAGTGAGATGATCTCACCTTGTCACTGGAAGATCCAACTCTGATCTGCTAGAACTGAGCCTCTCTGTCCCTTCTGCATTAGCCTCTGCGCATAACTGCATCAACCCCACACAGTCTCTGTGTCACCTCTGTTGGTGTTAATTTTAGGTATGTTCTATGATTAGAGCAATTTATTTCAATTTTCACAGTTAGCTCCATAGCTTTTCCAGATTAGCAATCACATCAGCATTAAAGTAAACTGCAGATAGAACATAAACATAAATTGCAGAAGACAAGCCAAGACAAGAGGACACAAGATGTGGCGCTAGCCAGGGACAAACCCCAATGTGGGGAAACCCTTGATAATTCTTCTTATATGTTCTTCAATCGTTCAGCAGAGAGAGAGAGAGAGAGATAGTACGTTTACAACAGAAGTCAACAATTTGATTTATCTAGATAAGAGCATAGATCATCTCTAAGAAGATGATACATGAGATCAGTTGAAGACACGCTGCTTAAACTAATTCTCCAAGGCGACTCCTTCACCAATTGTTGCGTTGCATTTCGTCATCAAGCTACACCTCACCGTGCTGCACCATGTTGCATCCATCATCACTATGTTGCATCTCATCATGCCTCATTAATCATGACTGTACCCATCACTATACTGCATTATGTGCCATTGTTGCACCATGTTGCCATCCTGACCTATGTGTTGGTTGCACCTTTCTTGCTTGTTGTCCCTAGCATGCTTGTTGTCCTTAACATGCTTGTTGTTGCAAGCTAGTTGTCCCTTGCATGCTAGCTGTAACATTGCACGCTTGGTGTATTTGCTGCTAAGTACCATACAACTGTCCCAATGTTAGTTAGTTGTCCCTTGCATGCTGCTCTCCTTCGAAGACAGATGCTTCAGCTATTTCAGCAGTTTCCGACAGTTTTGGCAGTTCCGGTTATTCCCGGCAGTTCCGGCTGTTCTAGGCAATTCCGGTTGTTCCCGGCAATTCTAGCTTTTCCAACAGTTCCAACTTTTCCGGCAATGCTAGCATTTCCGGCTTTTCCGACTTTTCTGGCAATTTCAACTTTTCTGGCAGTTTCGGCGTTTCTGGCAGTTTCGGCGTTTTCGGCAGTTTGCCCTCTGGATCAGGGCAACGTTATTCCTTAGGATATCTCCTCCTACTAAAACCCAAAGACAAGTAGAGAGAGGAAGAGATCCCAAGTGTGTTGAAATGACTTGAAGTCCACCTCTATTTATACTAAAATGTTCAATACAAGTGGGGTCTATTTGGTTGTTGGCCGACCTTGACGAATTGTCTTATAACGCAAATAAATTCATAACTCCATGAATACTTATCGGAATCGGATGATCTTTAGATCAATCCTACACCTCTCGATGAGAGGAGTCCAAGAAAAATATCATCTGCCATAAATAAGATGACCCACATGGAGTTTGGCCCTAGTTGCCAATTTTAACACTCCCTCTCAACTAGGGAGAACTCCATCCGTTGATCCATGTGTCCGACTGTACTATCTCTGCCATTAGTGCCATGCACTGCTCTGCTCTACTGCGATCTACTGAGTCTGCTCTGCTTTGATCTATTGAGCTCTACTCTGCTCTGCTTTGCTCTGCTCTGCTGAACCATGAAGAAGAAAAATTGATCGAGGATGTCTCATACCATTCTCTACTAACCCTAAGTCAGTTTCGTCTGAAGAGAGTGTGTCAAACCACTCATACTGATCCCAAATCAGTTTCATTGATCCCAGATCAATGTCACAAGATAGTGTCTAAAACCACTCATACTGATCCCAGATCAGTTTCATTGATCCCAGATAATTGTCACAAGAGAGTGTCTCAAACCACTCATACTGATCCCAGATCAATGTCACAACAGAGTGTCTCAAACCACTCATACTGATCCTAGATCAATGTCACAACAGTGTCTCAAACCACTCATACTGATCCCAGATCAATGGAGGTCATCCTAGCATAGGGAGTACAGTAGATACACCAATGCGTCCATCGATAGTACTACTATGGTCCCTATCCTCATTTCCCTGTTCATTGATTAGATGAGAGGTACTTCCCATGAGTCCCAGACTGCATTGGTAGGATGCCTCGACAGGAGAACTAATCATCCTGTCCACAAGAGAACGAATCATCCTGTTAGTGGATGCCACGGAGAACTAATCATCCTGGCCCATAGGAGAACTAATCATCCTGTTCCACAGTCGCCACAAAGAATAAATCATCCTGTCGCACAGGAGAACTAATCATCCTGTTCCACAGTTGCCACGGGAGAACTAATCATCCCGGCCCACAGAAGAACTAATCATCCTGTTCATAACGCACCACCAGGGGAGGGTGAGTCGCCCTATGGTCGTATGTTGCTCCAATAAGTACCCCAAGCCCCCCAGAGCTCCCAGAGCTCAATGCATGCAACATGCAGGACCCTTATAAGAAGGTCTCTCAACGACACCAAGTCGTTCGAAAAAGTCACAGATTTGACCTTTCCCCTGGGCTTTGACAAAATGTCTGCGACCTGTACATCAGTCTCAATGCGATGGAGCCTCCCCGCTCATCGACTTACCATATCGCAGATAAGGCAATATCTAATGCCTATCTGCTAGAGCAATCATCGAATACGGGATTCCTCAATAATCGAATCCCCCCTCTGGTTGTCACAAAGAATCACAGTGGCATTCATCATGTGTACAAACAACTCATGTAAGAGCTTCTGCAACCATGCAGCTTCACACGAGATCATACTCGTAGCTATGCATTCAGTCTCGACAGTGCTTATAGCAACCGACTTCTACTTCCTACTCATCCATGATATCGAAGCAGAATCCAAAGAGAACCAGCACTGAGAAGTGCTCTAGTGATCCTCCACGCTGCCTACCTAGTCAGCGTTTGAATAATCATGCAGTTTCATATTTCCGACAGTGTATCTCAATCCATGAGAGATTGTGCCCCAAAGATATCTCAGAAGATTCTTGGCACCAATCCAGTGAGGCTCAACCAAATATGAGCTCACCATGCTAACTACAAAACATATGTCCAGACAGAAGTTCACTAAGAACATCAATGCGAATGTGTTTATGAAACTCAGAGGCATTTCTCAAATCTGGTCCGACATCACTACCATATAACTTCTGAAAGTTAAGATCCTCAAGGTAGTCACAGGCTTGCAATTTATCATTCCACATCCGGAATCTAATTCCCTCTTACTTCTGCAAATGAGAGGGTCTGCGCCTGTCAGAAATAGGTCGTCCTCATAAGGTGCTGGTATGAGAGGTCTATCATCCACAACCTTCAAACAACAGTTTGGATCAGCTTCACTCTTAGTGAATCTCAACTTTTCATCTGACAGCGATCAATCCTCTCATACTATGCCCAGGGAGTTTTGCTTCAAGCCATAGAGGTCTTTCTTCCACCTGCATACGTGAGATTCCTAATCATCAATCTCAAACCACTTGGGTTGTTCCAAACCTGTGGACATGCTGCATGAGGGGAATGGTCCCCTTGTAAGATTTTTCTTCGGTACATCTCAGACATGTACTTTCATGCTCTTTTTGAATTCAGGCATTCTTGTCACCATCTGACTCACAGAGGTCTGGTGCTATGTGTCAATGGAGATGGTCCCCAGTGGACTTCCTGCAACTTGATACAACCCTGAACTCAAAAACATCTTTGAAAATTCTATTTTCAAACATGTACCTTTCCGTCGATGAATTCCACCCTAAAACCTTTGACTTCCATTTCCAAGATGGACACCAAGTTCTTCTTGCGATTAGGTACATAAAAGAAATTCTTGTAAAAGAATCGAGTTACCCTCATTGAATTGAGGGGTAACATTCCCTACACCCTTTCTGGGATAGGTGGCATCGACTCCAAGTATAATCCCACGGTTGTTTCTGTCTCTACCAAATTCGAGACAGCACCCTTCTATCTGATGAGGTGCCTTGAAGCACTACGATCAGTAAGCCAAATTCCCAAATAATCTGAAGGACGCCCAATACAAGATAACGCTTCCTTATCCTATCAAAAACAACATTTGATTCTTCATACCTGGGGTTCTTTGCTTTCTTTGAAGAGTCGGCCATTTCCTTGATGACCTGCATTACCTGTCATTCCTTTGATCATTGAAGATGTCCCTGGAATGATTGTTATCTTCATCAAGAGATGTGTCTCTACCATTCGGACACTCCTTTGCATAATGGAAAAACTTATTACAACCAAGGCATCTACCTTTCCTTCCACCCTTAGATCCAGACTTCATTGAAGTGATCTTTAGGTAGGCCATCAGAAACTTCTGCTGCGGCATTCTGATAAAATTCTCTGCTTCGACTTCACCCTTGGTGAATTTGAAGAGGGATAAGGAATCCACTGATCCTTTGTCCTTTCCCAATTGTCTTCGGTGACTGCTCTTTCACTCTTGCTTGGGCATTGTCCTCAGCGCAGCTCTGATACCATGTTAATTTTAGGTATGTTCTATGCTCAAAGCAATTTATTTCAATTTTCACAGTTAGCTCCATATCTTTTCCAAATTAGCAATCACCTCAGCATTAAAGTAAACTGCAGATAGAACATAAACATAAATCGCAAAAGACAAGCCAGGACAAGACGACATAAGATGTGGCACTAGCCAGGGACAAACCCCAATGTGGGGAAACCCTTGATCAATTCTTCTTATATGTTCTTCAATAGTTCAGCAAAGAGAGAGAGAGAGAGATAGTATGTTTACAACAAAAGTCAACACTTTGACTTATCTAGATAAGAGCATAGATCATCTCTAAGAAGATGATACATGAGATCAGTTGAAGACACACTACTTCAACTGATTCTCCAAGGTGACTCCTTCACCTATCGTTGTGTTGCATTTCGTCATCATGTTGTACCTCACCGCGTTACACCATACTGCACTGATCATCACTATGCTACATCTCATCACGCTTCATTAATCATGACTATACCCATCATTGCACTGCATTATGTGCCATTGTTGCACCATGTTGCCATCCTGACCTATGTGTTGGCTGCACCTTGCTTGCTTGTTGTCCCTTGCTTGCTTGTTGTCCCTAGCATGCTTGTTGTCCTTAACATGCTTGTTGTTGCATGTCAGTTGTCCCTTGCATGCTAGCTGTAACATTGCAGGCTTGGTGTATTTGTTGCTAAGTACCATGCAACTGTCCCATTTGTTAGTTAGTTAGTTGTCCCTGGCATGTTTCTCTCCTTCGGAGACAGATGCTCCGGCTATTTCGGCAATTCCGGCTATTCCCAGCAGTTCCGACTATTCCGATTGTTCCCGACAATCCTGGCTTTTTCGACAGTTCCGGCTTTTCCGGCAATTCCGGCTTTTCCAACAGTTCCGACTTTTCCGGCTTTTCTGGCAGTTCCGGCTTTTCCAGCTTTTCCGGCAGTTCTGGCTTTTCTAGCAGTTCCGACTTTTCCGATAGTTCTGGCTTTTCCGGTTTTTTTTGTAATTCCGGCTTTTCCGGCAATTCGGGTTTTCCGACAGTTCCAAGTTTTCCGGCAGTTCTGGCGTTTCCGACTTTTCCAGGTTTTCCGGCTTTTCCAGCAGTTCCGACCTCTGGATCAAGGCAACGTTATTCCTTAGGATCTCTCCTCCTACTAAACCCCAAAGACAAGTAGAGAGAGGAAGAGATCCCAAGTGTGTTGAAATGACTTGAAGTCCACCTCTATTTATACTAAAACATTGAGCACAAGTGGGGTTTATTTGGTTGTTGGCCAACCTTGACAATTGTCTTATAATGCAAATAAATTCATAACTCCATGAATACTTATCGGAATCAAATGATCTTTAGATCAATCCTACACCTATCGATGAGAGGGATCCAAGAAAAATATCAGCTGCCATAAATAAGATGACCCACATGGAGTTTGGCCCTAGTTGCCAATTTTAACAGTTGGGGACTGCGTTGCTCTTCCTTTTGACCCTCTGCTAGCTGGAAACTTCAGCTCTCAGCCTCCCGGTCTCGCACCCCCACTCTCAGCTTCTGAAACTCAATTTCCTCAGCGAGAATTTGATCTCCCTTCAAGCTCTGTGTTACCACTGCGTTAGCTCTGCGTGGCCCAGCGTAAGCCTCTCTGGACACCATTCTGCCCTCTCTACCTTGTACTCTCTGACCCAGGGAAACTTCCCTCTGGATACTATCTTTGCCCCTCATTGCAAAAGATCACTACAAATTCCTCTTCCGGCAACAGTTGTGCTTTCGAAATTCGATCTTCTAATCTCCACTTTATATGTTCTCCAAGTGCCCATCAATGCCCTTCTTATAATCCTTCAGTTGAGAACCAACGGCCCAGATTAGATTCTAATCAATGGCTCAGATCATTTGTATTCAATCTTTATCTTCATTTAGAAGATTCACCCACAGTTAGATTAATACCCTTTAATTATTTTAACTTCCTAAGTTTAGACTTAGGCACCCATTAAAAATAATTAATTATTTTAATAAAACCGTCTCTAGGTGGAATTTCCCAAAATGATTTCTAGGTATTGGAGAATGCATGTGTCCTAGCCTCCCTGCAAATTTTGAGGCCATCCGATGCTACCAGAAATCAACATTCATGTATTGCCTTTTGCCCACATGCTAAATGTATTTGTCCCGACCATCTTTTGCATTTTGTGGTACATTTCCCTGTTGAATGTGACCATATATGCTTTTATCTTTCTTTTCAACTGCATCAACCTCCGGGCTTTATTCCAGGCCATGACCCAAGGTGTGGACAAGGGGAAGGGGCAAGCTAACCCTATGTGGACTCAATGGAGGAATGTGGACCCGGGCAAGAGAAATGATGAATGGGGCATTAATGAACGGAAAGAGGGTAATATAAGCGGACAAAGGAAAGGGATCACACAACCAAAATTGGGGTTTCCCAAGAAAGACCATCCCTGGAACCAAATGGTCAATAAAAGAGATCCCAGAGGGACTAGAATCCAAGGTGAATTCCTAAAAAGGGTGTAAGGAAAAAATAACAGACCTCGCCCATTATTTTTGTTGAATCCCTCCATTAATTCATGCCCATAAGTTTCCATGATAAGCAAACTACAATACTCAATTTCCAATTGACAAGACATGCCTTTAGATTCGAGAGGCCCACCTTCAAACATACGATCATGGCAGATAGGCGAGGGACCACATGGTTGGCTTAGGTGGCGAAGAAAATAGCACAATGAGCTAGCTGGTGGCTGCAAGGGGCTGCTGGCTACCGGCAAGGAACTATTTTGGACAAAAAAAATTGACTAGGTATATTACCCACAAAATGGTGGGTAACATCTGGCTCCAATTGGGACGTGATCTCTCGGAGAAGCGGGCGAAGCTACTCGAACGGGAGGTCACGAGACCTCCAACAATCTCTTGGTTACCTTAGACCTATCACCTACAAATACAATAGGCGTAAAAACACGGAGCAGCATGCTTTGGCGGCGTCTCATGATCGCACATGCTAATATGTCAAGCCATAAAATCAACAAAAAATAAAGTATGCAAATATGCATCTATCTACCATGACAAAAATCATATGATGCAAAAAATCAGCGTGTAATGCATCCAACTCTACCATGCATATGATACAATGTCAAGTGTTAGGTATAATCATAGACCCAATGCAACCAACATATCAATCGATCAATACAAGAATGCATGCTTTGCAATGGACTCGACAATGGGAATAATAATATCAGGGGTTGTGACGGAGGGAGGTGGGAAAACAAGATACCCATATGCCATAGAAACAAATCCTAGAAGAAGGAAAAGACTCTAGACGAGAGGATTGGATTTGACCCTTCAACCAAGAGATGGAAATGTCAGTAACCCAGTTTATGAATCTTTGATGAAGAACTATCTTGGGGTTATCATCCTAAAGGGGTGAAAGACTCAAACATATTTAGGATGATATTGTTTTGTTCATTGGGAAAACAAGAAGTGGGCTCATCATCGTATTTGGGGAAAAACCATGATTCCTAGTTCTTTATAGGGGAAATCAGTTCTTCATCTAAACTAGGGGGATGAACATCATCACAAACATCTATATCCTACATAGGGGAAGAATGCTCAAACATGGAGAAAAACCCTTTATCAGTGGCATGTCCTAAGGAAGCATCCTCCTCAATTTCTTCTATATTAGAGTCATCATAATTCCCCACAATCTTGGAAGGCTCTTCTTTTATTGAATCATCTTGGAACATAAAGAAAAGACCTTTCCAATCACTAAGAAGGGCTTCTAAGGACCAACATTGTTATTCGAAAGGGGTGGAGCATTTTTTTCTTCCCTGAGCTCATTCTTATGGACTTGAGGAACCATGAGGTCTTCATTTCTATAATCACACCTAGTTCCCCAATCAACAGCCCTAAAGTCACTAATAGATTCTTGGAAGGCTCTTCTTTTATTGAATCATCTTGGAACATAAAGAAAAGACCTTTCCAATCACTAAGAAGGGCTTCTAAGGACCAACATTGTTATGCGGAAGGGGTGGAGCATTTTTTTCTTCCCTAAGCTCATTCTTATGGACTTGAGGAACCATGGGGTCTTCATTTCTGTAATCATACCTAGTTCCCCAATCAATAGCCCCAAAGTCACTAATAGATTCTCCGTTTATTTGACTATCATGATCTTCCTCATAATCCTCAAATTCTTCACTATCTATTTGGTGCTGGTTAGGACGCCATTCATTCCCTTCTTTAGATAGGGAGGATTTTTCCTCTTCATTCGTTCCCGAAGAATGATCTCCAAGGTATTTACTGCATGGTTTCGATAAAATGACTTAAGAAGAAGGTCATCAGTAGGACTCTCTTTATATATACTTTTTGTGTGACGAAGCCCTTTTGATTGCTCACAATAGTGGGAGAAAATCTCATGGGAGTCATATGTGGCCATCAATTTCCTGCAAAACTTTTCACACTCCATCATCCATTCTTGCAATATCTAAGGGCTCTCGGGGTTGAGATCTTCCTCATTGTCCTTGGAGGATATGTTTTACAATTCATGAGTCTCTCCCGGGGCATTATTATTAAAGTACGCATCAATAAGAGGCTCTTCTTCAAACATAAAACCATATTCAATAGCTTCCTCCTCTTGAAGGGCCATATCTAACATTTTGGGACATGTCCTCATGAGATTGGAAACTTGGCCCTTCATGCAACAAGAGTTGCGTAGTTAACATCGGAAGAGAAGGAATGCTTTTAGGTTTACATGATTCAAGCCAATCAATACTTGGGGCAATGGATAGGACAAACAATTCCATTTGGTCACAAGATTGAGTTATATTTTGCTTTGAAAGGTACATTATGAACCTTACCATGTAATTGGCTACGGAATGTGTATCCCCATCGAACATTGGCATATTCTTCATGGATTTCGATGAAGGGCATTTTGGGGTCCTTGTCATATCTATGGAGGGAAAATATGTGGTCAACATGCTGTTGGGCCCTTAATGACATGGGAGTCGCCAGGGTGAATGAAATTGCCTTAACAAATGCTTGCTTCACCCTACAAGCATTGACTTTGAAGTTCAATGAAGAACTAGGACTTTTTTCTTCCAATGGAGTCACCGATAATGATATTTTGATATGTCATATGGGGAACAAAACACGCATCTTGTGCCCCCGGCAACAGCGCCAAAAAGTTCAAAAAGTTACCGCTCAAACTAGGAGGGGACCTAAGAGGGATCCCTAAAGGGCAAATGCTAGGCCAAGGGCAACAAATGGAGACTTAGCCCATTGTCACCTCAGATAAGGCTCCGTTCTATTTATGGACTTTCATCGATGGGAGGAGACCCAATATATATGGAGTCACTATGTATTTCTAGGGAAAGGAAGAGGATTTTGAAGGTTAGGTTTATGGGAATAGGATTGTAAAGGAGTTCCCCAATCCCTAAAATCCTTGTTAGAATTGATATCTCATATGGTTCTTGAAGAATGGTCTTTCAAAGGAGCGGGAACACAAGGGGCCATGTGGACCTGATCTAGGATATGAGGAAGGTATGAAGCAACCAATCATATTCCTACCCTAGACAAGGTGGGGAAAGGATCAAGAGAAGAATTTCACTTCAAGATGTTGTCTTGACCCTATGAGGCACTAGCCTTGGGGATGGCAGGGCAAGTTTTGATCCTGAACCTAGGGCTTGACCTTTATCCCAACTCCACCATCGGAATGGCTTAAAAATTGGAGGAGAGCGAGAAGAAAGGCCATCGCAAGAGACCCAAGGAGATCGAATTCTTTTGATGGCTAGCTTGTCGAGAAATTGATGCCTTATGTAACCTAATGTGGCTAGTCCCGGAAGAATGTGACAAATGTGGATTTTAGTGAGCACCCTTGGTAGATCAATGCCTTTATCTTTGGGAGAATGGAGTCTATGTTGAGTAAGAGTCGGATTTCTTGGTTTCCAGTCAAGGAGGCCTCAAGATCACTTTGTTTTCCTTCTAGGTCAAGAAGAACCAACCTTGCAGCTTTTATACTTCAATGTGCAAGAGAAATGGCTTTTCAAGGTCAAATTTTACCCCTAGGATATTTCGCGCCTATTACATGGCCCATACATTGAAGGAAATGCTATAATAGAGACAAATACTATAATATTAAGCATAAAATGCATGCAGCAATTATGCCCTAGAATAGCAAAAATCCCAATCTAACATATATGACAAAAGTAAACAAGAATAACATCAAAAGCATGTACTTACATGTAATAGAGTATATCCAGCTATTCGCAATTGACAATAAAGAAGCTCTAAGAGAAGATAGACCAATATCCACACATCAAAACTCATCCATAAATCTCCCATTTATCCTCAGAAAAAGTGTGAAAATCTCAAGAGAGATCAGAGATCCAAAACCAAAATGATGATAAGAAATGAACTCATCTCATTCCTATTTATAGACAACTTAGGAGTTCGAATTAGCCTCCTTGGCCTACATAAGCCCCAAAAATAAAATAATGTGCTAATAATAAAACTTTTTGTGACAAGCCCACCAAACTAGCTCATAAATAAAAAAGTAAGCCTCTCAAAAGGTAAAATAATAATCTATGCATATTGTATGGCCCTCTAACAAGCCCACCAAACTAGCTCATAAATGAAAAAGTAAGCCTCTCAAAAGGTCAAATAATAACCTATGCATGTCGTATGGCCCTCTAAGAGGCCTAATGAGGTCCATGGGTGCCACAATGAAGAATAGGACCTTCAAAAGCAGTGGGCAAGGGATTGGCCCCTTGTAACAACTTGTGGTGCTCCAAATGACATGTGGGCGCAAACAAGTGTCCTCATGGGTCTCCAAACAAATCGAAGATGCTTGTAGATCGCTTACAAGGGCTAGGATGATGGTGTAGGTGTTGCCACATCATCGTGCAAATCCTGGATCATCTGCCAAGTGTATGGTGTAGATCTGGGACCAGCTGAGCATGATGGATCAAGTGCATCCTCTCGTCCAATAAGTGAACCTTGAGCAATCTCTGAATGGTTTTGGGGATCCATGGAGTGCAATCTGATGTGTGAAGGCCCACGGCTCTCAACGCTCACCCTACATTTGCCAATGTAGCCCTCTAGAAGATTAGGGCCCCATATAGGGAAACGAAACCCCAAATGGAAACTATCTACAATCCTGCATAAGATCCAATGCATCCAGTACAACAATTCATTAGAGAAATTGAGTAAATGAACTTACCTAATCATGGACCACAGGTGGAAACTTCATAATGGCCTGCCCTTCCATAATGGGTTTCGAGCTATGTGAATGTCTCCTAAACTCCAAATGGTTTTAACCAATAATCCTATTAGGTGGTTTCTACTCCTAAAGAGGATAATATAGTCAAGGTACATATTTCAAAAGGTGGTGGCATGTGGCAGATAGGTGAATGAAGTAGGGAATGAGAAGGGGCAGCCCTAGATCACATACTAGGGTACAAGGGTGGCTAATAAGAGGCAAACCAACACTTGCGTTTATAATGTTAAAAGGAAGCAATCGTGGCACATGAGGTGCCCTGGCCTTGATTTTTCAACCCTTCTTTTATGCCTTTTTCCTTTTTATGATTTTCTGTGATTAACTGCTCGGGGCTCAAGGGGTTAGAGCATGATGTATAAGAGTATAAGATATAGCTGTGAATTCCCCCCTTTAAGGTGGGCCGATTCATCGCCCACCAAGGGTTGGGATCAATGTTGCACGAAGCGCCCCCCCCCCGCCACAGTTCCAAGCCCGGAAGCGCGTCCCGTATGGAAGCGCCTAGGAAGCTTCACCGGAAGCGCACTTCCGAATTTTTTTCCGCTTCCTGGAAATTCAAAAGCATGGTATGGAAGCGCGCTTCGTACGGCGCTTCGGAGGAGGAAGCATACGCTTCCATACACTTCCGGAAAAGCATTTAGAAAATCGTTTTTTTTTCAATTCTTTTTTTAATTTTAGGTGAGTTTGCTTGTTGGGGGTGGGTCCACCTTGGGTTAGGGTGACAAATGAAGGCAAAAAAAAATATAAATATAGCAGTTGCTCCCTCATGGTAATGTTAAATTCTTTAAGTAAAAGTGACATTCTCCTTTATTTTTCATTTTCATCCTTTTACTTAAATTTTTAACATTACCATGAAATGACTCAGGATGTTTGAAAGTGGTTCCAGCCTCATTGGACTTCATATGGAGAAAATAGAATTTCATATTCTATTCAAAATTTAAGAGACTTAACAGTTTTCAAGAATTCAGGATCAATGGGATTGTGGCATTTCATTAGATTATATCAAGTATGAAGGTATGAGATTAGCATTTAATCAAGAGCCCCAAGCCCTATATGTACCCTAGTGTTGGTGGTGTTAATTGTTGAACTCCTTTGTCACGCGGCACGCCCTTAGCAAAAATTTACCTTTCAATCAAGTCAAAATCATCGATCAAGCATGTTAAGCTTTTTCTACTATATTTTAAGTCTTGAATTAGGTAGTTTGATCAAAATTGGGCAATGTTGACTAATATCCCTAGACAATCGAGGTAGAGGCAAAGGCTAGACAAGAGGAGAAGAATCTAGATTCTAGATGGTTGATGCATCTAAATGGTTGATGCTCAAATAATTAATCATTAATGTACAATGGATGTTATATCTATCTTGATTTATGCAAAAATATGCATGTTTTCATGTCTTCTACAATTAATTTGGTATTTGGGAT
>APFE030334341.1:86506-118631 GCA_000404065.3 Pinus taeda | reverse complement strand
TATTCATTTTTTAATTTCTTAATTCATTTTAAGTGGATCATCGAACTAAGCCTTTGGAAACATCACCTAGGACCTAGGACTTAGGACTCATGAGGGGATTTAAAACATTTTTCGACCCTCAGGACACATTACATCATGACTTTAACCATTTACATCTCAAGGGGAACAACCCCTTTAACATAGACCCTCACAAAACACCCAGGTCTGCGACACGACTATAATCTAGCAGGCTAACACACTAGGATTCTCTAAAATTCCAATGACAAAGTCTATCCCGGCTTTGGGGTCAAGCTTGAAGGAAAACTCTGCCGATCCGTGGATCGGTGAGACGAAAAACCTCCCGGGACATAGATTATCATGGGAAAGTTAGGTCCACCTAGGCAATTTTCAACACGACTCACATCTGCTAGGATTATTTACAATTAATACATGCAGACTGGGTTTACGATTAGATCGATCAAGCTGCTGATGACTGCAGGATGGCACGGACACGCTGATCAGGTGCTGCCCCTTTTTGCGAAGAAAGAGGGGGTGTACTGCATGGGTAGTTGACTGGTAGAAGTCAACATATAGCAAACGCTTCCACAGACGCTTCGCTTCCTAGATTTTTGGAAAATGACGCTTCCACGTCCCCGCTTCATGCAACATTGATTAGAACACCATTACCAAAATATTTTTTTGGCCCACTTTGAAGGTGGAAAATGTGTAATTCCCCTCTAGAGTCTTTTAATTAATTTTTCGGGTAAAAGGGGTTGTCTTGCTCTAGGAAGGTCTCAAGAGGAAGCTGAATTAGGGTTTCTGCAGCAACTACAAGGCCAAAATTACAAGATCGAAGTTGCAAGGAAGTTGCAGTATTGAAATTGGTAGATCGAAGTTGCAGTATGAAGTTGGTTGGTGTTGCATTAAAGAACTTGTTGGAGGGTTGACTCAATACTTGGAGAAGGACTTAGTTTAGGGTTTGGGTCTTTCTGTCTCATTTCAAGTAGATTCTATAAGAAGAGAAGATTTTTTTGGGTTTTTACCTTGGAGGGGTTTTGTCCTGGCTAGAGCCTATTTTTTGTGTGCTCTGTTGTTGTTTCATTCTTGATATTTGCTTGATGAAAAGATCTAACTCAAGAACATCAAGAAGATTAATAAAGTTCACAAGCAAATATTAAGGTCACGGAAAATGAGAATTAATAAGTTCCCACTTTGCATTTTCCAACATGGTATGAGTGCTAAGGTGAACAAGGAAGGCAGTTGAAAGGACACTAGAAGGAATTACTTGTCAAGGGGGAGGAAAAAGAAAATTGTCAAGGAAAGATTGAAGACAAAGACTTCATGAAGGATCGTCTCTTGAAGGGATCTAGTATAAGACTCAATGGTAGACTTCTTTAAAGGAAGCATTAAAAGGATTTTGGAAGTTGTTTTTCAAGGACATTGTTGAAGGTTCTTCAAAGGTCTTTAGGACATCAAGAAAGGTTGAAGACATCATCAAGGAAGAGGAGAATCTTGGTTATCAAGTATCATATTATTACATCATGTCTGGATCCACAAGTCATATGGGTTCTTTCTGCAAGGAGAGAAACAAACTTGTTGGAGCATCAAAACCTAGCATGGAAGAAAAGGATTGACCTGGCACTCATTGAACATGAGGTAATGGAGTATGTTACTAGTGAAATTACTAAACCTAGCAAAGAAAAGACTCAAGAACTAGCAAAGTACAAGAAGGTGGAAGGGCACAAAGGATAATAGTTGAATCCATCAATGATCCTCTTGTTCCATTTGTTGCAAACTTTAAAACTTCCAAGGCTATGTATGATAAGCTAGTGAACTTGTACTCTGTAAGGACATCAAGACAAAAGATGTCTTTGTGGAATAAGCTATACAAAATGAAGTCAAAGGATGAAGACATGGCATCTTTTCTAATGAGGATCTCTCAATTGAGAGATCACTTGCAAGCACTTAGAGAAACAATCTATGATTCAGAAATGACTATTTGTGTGTTAAATAGATTACCACTAGAATGGGGTAGCTTTGCAACAAGCATCTACTCTAAGAGAGATGCAACTCCCTTTGATGAGTTGTGTGATCAATGCATTTTGGAAGAATCAATGATCAAGGTAAAAGATGACATTGGATCATATGAGCAATATCAAGCCTTTCTAGCTAGAGTCAAGAAGCTAAATAAAGGAATGTTACAAAAGTCCAAGGAGAAAGATATCTCCAAGGTTCAATGCTTTAAATGCAATGAGTTTGGACACTTTAAGAGGGTTTGTCCAAGCCAACAGAACAACAAGAAAAAGAAAAGAAGCAAAGTTCATGAAGCTGAGGCCGTGGGAGAACTAGAGAAGAAGCCAAAGAAAGAAGTGAAGGATCTTCACTATTAAAGAAGGCATCTTATTTGTGAGGTTCATGGTGAAATTGGTCTTTCTTTTAGATAGCATGCATTTTTGTTTGCTTTAGAAGAGTCTTGATTTTGCATAACATCATAGAGAGAAGCCTGTGATAGTATATAGTTATGTTGCTTTGAAGGAATCATCTAGTCTTTAAGTAGATAGATAGACCATTTTACATATTGTTCATCTGGGCACTATCTAACATTATGTTAGATATAGTGATCTTGCTTAAGACGGATCATTATGATCCTAGAAGAACCATCATTATGGAACGTTATTGGGAAGAAGCACTATGACGAAGTTAGTATACATTCCATGTAATGTGGAAACAATACTGGTAAAGGGATGAAGGAATCCAGTGGGTGAGTTTGTTGGCTCATTATGAGACATAGCTACATGATGGAATAAGAAGCATAGGAATGCACATTGAAAGTGACTCTTGGATAAGATTCTTGTAACATGCTTAGTATGATTGTATGATGTTTAAAAAGAAGAATTTGACTTACTAAGGATGTATAAAAGATTAAGAATTTCTCTAGAATATGTAAAATAATTAACATCTAGTATAATCTCTGAAAGAAAAAGTTGTAACTTGGTAATCAAGTTCGATCCTTGAGCACTCTGATGCATAAAAGAAGATTCATATGGAGATGGACCATGAGGATGTTGATGGAACGAGAAGGTCATCATGATGAGGTAAGTCTGATTTTCATTATTGTTGGTTATCTGGTTAACATATTATTTTGCTACCTGGAAGAATGTTGCAGGAATGCATGATGACAGTTGAGGCATGTTCATTTTGAAAATGTATGAAGAATAGTGAGGAAAGCTCAATATTTGGTCCCTGGCAACTACGAACACAAGATATACCCATCTTGGGATTGGAAGGTAGCAGTGCAAGAAGATAACTTGAAGGTCAATAGAGATCACTTTCATAAGGAAGCTATGATCAGCTTGAAGTTTAGAAAGGCTCAAATATAATGCCTTGAACTACGATGACAAAGATAGAAGTAATGAGCAAGAAAGATGACCTGGATCCTGTCACAAGTTTGAAGAGAGGAGGTGGCTCCATGATACCTCGAAAATAAGTAAGAGATGCAAAGGAAAGAGGGAGCCATGTAGCTATGAAGATCAAATAGTTGATACTCTCATGAAGATAAGTCATAAGGTTTGTGGTGTTGCCTTCCACTGTTAAAGGGAAGTATGGAATCTCCTTTGGTTTCTGAGAGGAAGCAAAGGAGTCTCCTTGAATATGAGTTGGGATCTATTCTCTAGTCAAAAGAAGAATAGGGATGTCCTCTCTGGTTGAGAGGGAGTGATGTTGGACATCACATGTGCATTCTCTTCTTCAGGTGATGGAGAGAGAATGGCAGAGGATTGGATAAGCAATTGCGGTTTCCTTGAGGATAAAGCATCCAAGAAAGGAAAGGTACTAACACTCTTTGAGAATGTGGCAGGTATACAAGAGAAGAGGGATCAAAGAGGACTAATATTCTTTGGGGACTCAGGATTGGAGATCCAAGATAAGACTAGTCCTAAAAAGACATACCTTGTGGATATCAGATGGGGGCATGTACCTTGCAGAGGTAATGCGGTATCACACATAAAGCCTCCCAGCATAATGCTCTTAATTGAAGTAGAGCTTGTCTCGTTAGGCCTCAAAGACAGTGTTGGTCATGATGATGATGCTTACAGTTGACTTATCAATCTAGCTCTTCTTATGACAATTGTTCAATTTGAGAATGATGTTGTACTGGTTGTACAATTTTGAATACCTGAGCCAGGTGGATATTGGTGGCTACCCGCTTATTCCTCTTGGACCCCCACCATTGTTTCTTTCAGTTTCCTTAATTGTAGCACAGTTTACTATTTTTTGGAAGTTTTTCAGGTCCTGAACTTTCAGAGTCATTTTGAGGCCCTAAACAATGTTTTTTTTTTAAACGGGAAATCGAAGTTCGTATGCTAGAGTACGAACCTGGGAGGTTTATGTACCAATTTAACCCGACGGGGCCTATTAATGCTCAAACTAGCAGGGGTCTTAGGATGGGATCCTATAGAGCTACTACTAGGTCAAGTGGCAAAATGGAGCAATAGCCCACTGTCACCTCAGCTAAAGCTCCCTACTCTTTACGGACTTTCACCAATGGGAGAAGACCCGGTATAAGAGGAATCACAAGGACAAATAGATCAATGATGGATGACGAGTGATTCCTAAACCCTGTTCACAAGAGAGGCTCAGATTTTTGCTTACTTGCTTTGGAAGCAAGGTGATGGACTCTCTAGGAAGAGCTATGAGGATACTTAGACCAAGGTTTGTAGACTGTCCTTTGACAAGAGGTATCTTAGACCTAAAAATCCTCGAGGAGAAATGGCTTCTATGCGATCCTTGTAAAACTTGAGTTACAAAAGTTGCGAGACCAGAAAGAACCCAAGTGGACCCAAACTAGGTCAAGGGTATAAAGTTCATCAACAATAGTGGGGCTTGACTTGGTTAGGGAGGAGAATGGGATCAAAGGACTAATTTTCTTTTGAATTTCAAATGCAATGATCCAAGTGAGGACACTAACCCAAATCAACCTAGGGAGAGGAATGATTATTGGGCTAGGGCTTGCAATATTTTGGGATTCTACTGTCGGATTGAGCTCAAAATTGGAGGACCCCTTAAGAAGACCCCAACACAAATGTGGACCAATTTTCAAGGTTTTGGGATGGATACAAAGATTTTGCTTGATGCCCTAGGAGGCCCTCTAGGGTTAGACCTAGAATTGGGAGCAGTGAAGAAAAGAAAGGCTATTTTGACCCCCAATGGGATGCGAGGATCAATGCCTTGTTTCTTGGGCTTAATGGAGTCAGGATACACGTAAATCGAAGATCATGTCATGCTAAAGAGCCCTAATTGACCTTCATTAACCGTCCAAGTGCGGCAACTAGGTTATTAGGGATTTATACTTAAAATTTGCAAAGGAGATGAAGTTTCAAGACCTTTTAACCTAATGGGTGCCTCTAGGAACATTCACCCACTCCCTCAAAGAGTAATGCATGCATTAAATCAATTATTCAAGGTTTGAAAGAAGAATTTTGTATTAATTAGCCCATATAAGAATAATGATAACAATACCATGCATTAGACAAGTAAGATAACAAGAATAGCATTAAATTTCACTTACACGCGAGAGAGACAGTATATCCATTCATCAACAACGCATTAGAAGAAGCTCCAAAAACAATAGCGAAAATCCAAATATTATAGTACATCAAGAAACTCCAAAATTTCGTCCAAGAAAAGAAAGTGCAAATATTTGTCAAGAGATACTAAACCAATCCAAGTGATGATGAGAGGAATAAATAAGCCTCTCATCTATTTATACAATCCAATGGGGGGTTCGAATAGCCTAATTAGCCTAATAATGCCCCAAATAATAAAATAATGTACAATAATGACATGACTTGCTGACAAGCCCACCAAGATAGCTCACTAATACAAAGACAAAGCCTTTCAAGAGGGCAAAATAGTATGCACAATGAATCATCGGGCCATTGAGGAGGCCTAGCGGAGTCCAAAGTGTGCCAATGTGAGAGAATAGGCTCCAAACATAATGATCAAAGGAGTGGCCCCTTGATATCCAAGCAAATCCAATGTGGTTCCCCAAATGAATGTGGGGGAACAACAACAGCCTCATGGGTCTCCAAGTGGATTAATAATCCCTGTATACCATCTACAAAGGTTGGAATGATGACATAAGTTCTCCCATTATCTCCTTTGGGGAGACATTCTCATATGGACCCTGGAACATCTGCCAAGTGTATGGTGCAAGCAGTGTTTTAAAAATCAGTCGGTCTGAACCAGTAACCAGTCAAACCGGCCGAATAGCAAGCCCACCGGGTCAAACTAGCTTAAAACCCGGTTTACCTCCTCATGTCGCTGTTTTTTTGCTCTAACCGGCCGAATTAGGACAGAACCAGCCGGTTTATTGCCAGGGCAACTATAACCCCCACAAAATGCATTTTTGTGAGTTTTGAAGCTAGTTAGAGGGAAATTTGGGATTGTTTTCCTCTAGAAATAGTCCCTGTAAGAAAAACATGCCTACCCTCTCATGTTCCTGACACATCTCAACCCTAACAATGTTGGCAATTAATGGTAATGTTAAATTCTTAACGTAAAAGTGACATTTCCTTTAATTTTCATCCATCCTTTTACTTAAATTTTTAACATTACCCTGAAATGACTCAGGATGCTTGAGAGTGGTTTGGATCTCGTTGGATTTCATACGCAGAAACTAGAATTTTAGATTCACTCAAAATTCAATAGACTTAATGGTTTTCAGGATTTCATAGTTTGGGGGTTTGCAATGTTTCCATTTGATTCTATCATGTGTGAGGGTATGAGATTGGCATTTGATCAAGAGCATGAAGCCCTTTAAGAACCTTGATCGTGGTGGCATTGATTGTTGAAATTTGTTGATGTTGGTGGTACTGATTGTTGAATTCCTCTACGATGGCCTTAACAAGAATGCACCCTTCACTCAAAGAAAAACAACTAGTTAGGCATGCTAATCTTTTTCTACCACATTATAAGGTTGAGGAGATGAACCCTTCACTCAAACCAAAATCATTGGTTAGGCATGTTAAACCTTTTCAACTTCTATCATGTTATAAGGTTGAGCAATCCAAGTCTGAAGACTTTGAGCTAGATGATGTTCATGTATCTCTTGTTGATGATGTTTATGTATTTCTAGTAGCGTTGAATCAATGATGACTTTGATGAGTGACCACGTTGATTAGTGATTTGTAGTTATGATGTCTATTTTTGCTACTACTAAAGTTGTAGAGGAGTTTTAGGAGTCCTCAAACTTGGAGGCATATTATTTATGTAGCTCATGTTGATGATCTCTTGTCTAGTAGTGGTGATGAGTTTGATCATGATGAGGAGTGATCATGTTGTTGATCATTGATATGTAAACTTGTAGTAGTTCAGTGACCCCATAGCTTAGAGCATTGTCTTCGGACTCTAGAGGCCATGTAGAGCCTCATTGATTATGTATTTTGTTGCGGACATGTATTGCACTCGATGCCATTTTGATATATTCACCTTTACATGGTATATAGATGAGTAAACCTTGCATATTTTGTTTCTATTGGCTTGGAATCATGATTTTAAATCTTAAAAATAGTTTTTCATTAAAAATATATTATTTAATGTATTTTTTTAAATCGGTTTGTTTATACCTGACCAGTCCCGGTTCGACCGGTTCCGGTTCGGAACCCGGTTCATTAGGTGGACCAGTCTGGTCACCAGTTCCGGTTTTTAAAACATTGGGTGCAAGTGTGAAGCCAATTGGGCAAGCTAGTCCAGGTGCATCATCCTCATCCAAAAGGTGGAACACGAGCAATCAACGAGTAGTGTTGAGGGATCCATGAAGTGGAATATTGCCCTCCACTGTGGTGGAGGTCCATGGCTCTCAACGCTCACCGTACAAGTGCCAATGTGACCCTCTAGAGGGCTCGAACCACGTATAGGGAGACCAAACCCCAAGTGGAGACCCACTTGTAATACTTCATAATATCCAATGCATCTCCTCACCTTCCAATGCAACAAATCATTAGAGCAATTGATTAAAAGAGCTTACAAATCATGGAAGAGAAGTGGACACTTCATAATGGCATGCCTTTCCATAATGGGCTTTGGCATGTATAGTTGTCTCCAAGCTCAATAAAAGAGCTAATCAAGGACTCTATTAAGTGGTTTCAGCCTTTAAAGGGGGTGAACTGTCCATGGTACATCCATCAAGTGATAGATGGCATGTAATATAATGGTGGAACGGAGCGGGGGCCAAGGGGAAGGCTCTAAGCCGCATGCCATGGTACAAGGGTAGCTATAATACGATAAGCCCACACTTGGGTACATGAATGTAGGAGGGAGCAATCATGGTACATGAGTTACCCCGACCTTTGTTTTTCCACCCTTCTTCATATGCCTTTTGCCTTTGACTGCTTTTTCTTCATAACTGCTCGAGACTCCAGGGGATGAGAGCGTGACATGTAGGGTATAGCAGCGAATACGGTGGGGCAGTTCATCACCCACCAAGGGTTGGAACAATCATGGGTTCCTTAATGATAGAGGGGCCTCATATAGGGCCCATCAGAACTAGGGTGATGACCATAGATAAGGGTAGGGCTTATATTTGGGTTTTGCCCACGTGCTAAATATGTATGTCTCGACCATCTTTTGCACTTTATTGTACATTTCCTATTGAGAGTGGCCAAATTATGCTTTTTCCTTTTCTTTTAGTTGCATCAACCTCCAATGCATCGTTCCAGGCTTGACACAAGGTGTTGATAAGGGGAAGGGGAAGCTAACTCCTTGTGGACCTACATGGCAAAAGTAATGAATGGGGTTGTAATGAGCAGAGGGGAGTAATGTATATAGTATCGAGAAGCATGACCACGCAACCAAAATCGAGGTTTCCCATGTAATGTCATCCCTAAAGCTAGTAGCCAGTAAAAGAGATTCCACGGGACTAGGATACAAGGTTAACCATCAAATCAAGCAGAGGAGACAAGAGAACAGACCTAACCCACTCTTTTCACTGAATCTCCCCACTAACCCATGCCTAAAAGTATCCATGACAAGTAAACAAAAGTACCCAACTACTTAAAGAAAATCCATACCTTCGCGTTTGGAAGGCCCACCTTCAAACATAAAATCATAACAAATGGGCAAGGGAACACATGGTCGGCTTAGGTGGTAGAGAAAATGGCACATTGAGCTATCTGGGCGCTGCAAGGGGCTATTAGCTGCTGACTGAGAACCATCTAGGAGAAAAATTTTGCCTATATGTGTCACCTATTATTTTTTGTAGCGTCGAAGGTGTTCTAGTCTCGCAACTTAGTGGAGAGGCTAAAACAAACGAGTTCTCCATAACCCAAAAATCGTTTCTCAAAATTCCACCTAGAAGTGTCTCAATTAGATTATTAGCCTATTTTTTAATATTTCCTACATCTAAACTTAGAAAATTTGGTTAATTAATGAGAATTAATCCAGAGAATGTGTGAATCATCTAGAAACTCACACAGATCGTCTGGGAAATAATATGGGCCCTTAATTAAGTTTTAATCTTGGTTGTTGGAGGTCCAACAAAAGATTATAAGAAGAAGTCCATGGGTAGATGGAGAACACACTTGTGGAGACACAGAGAACGATTTCCTTGGGCAGTCCGATTTTCCAGAGGTAGCAGCCAGAAGAGTTTGAGCCAAAAGGAAGCAGAGACAGAGAGGGGCAGGGACAGTGAAGTCAAAGGAAGATTTCCAAATCCGGTGAGTGCATTTGCAAAGAGGCCGAAAGGTGCGCAAAGGCAACACAGAAGCTTTAGATGGCAGTTCGATTTGTTGAAGGAAGAAGACATTTTCAGTTCCAGAGGTCGGACAGAGATTCCAAAGGGCCGGAGAAGCATTTCCCCAGTCAGTAGCAGGGAAGATGGCTTGATTTTCAATTGTTCCAAGCAGAGCAAGTGCAGGCAACATGAGTGCGGGCAGCACGAGTGTGCGCTGAGCGTGTAGTAGACTGCGCCAAGGTGACACAGAAGTTGCAAAAGGCTTGTTGGACAACTTGAGTTTTAGTGGCAGTCAAGTGTCGGGATTGCTCGGAGTGGGGGTAATTTCCCAAAGGTATTTTCGCAATATTTTCTTTGCAAGATAGCCAGTGTTTGGCATCCAAATTTTACTTAGATAAATTCACTGCTGCTTAATGTTAGGACCTCGTATTGTCTCTTTTTGATCATACATTTTGCTATGATCTTATCCTTTTCAACCTATATTTAAAGCAATGTTTTGAAACTCCACTCTGACTCCGACTCAGCCGAGGATTGACTCCGACTCCGACTCCAAAACGGTAATGACTTGGTCGTTGTAAAAAATACATTAAATATTTATTTATTTTTATAAAAAAACATAATTTTAAAGATTTTCATTCATGTTTTCCAAACACACAACATTATAATATAGATGGAAGACAACATATGATCAAAGTAGGCTTATGAACCAATCCATTATATCAAAATGGTACCCAATGGCAATACATAGTCAATTGTCATACATGATCAAAGACTCAAAACAAAAAACACATAACCAAGCAGGCTAGAAATGGCCTCTACAACAAAAGTAAATTGTGACCAGACTCCAATACTAGTACTACTGGCTAGTAGCTACTGCCAGAGGAGCCCAGATCATGTCGATCAATCTCTGGATCATCAGAGTCAGACAGGGGCCCCATGGCTCCTCCTCATCATCATCATCTCCAACTGCAACTGTAGAAGTGGTACCACTAGCAGGCTGTGCAACTGCAGCAGATGCAAACTGAGATAGAGTAGATATGCGGCTGCGCTTCTGTTGTGGCTGAGCAGAGGAAGCACCTACAACTAGAGTCCTTGTTGGCTGTGAGACTGAGGCTGGTGGATTGGGATCTGCATTCAACTAAACACGATGTTCAAGTTCAACTGATGTCTCGATATCTAAATCTAAATCAAGATCCTCATCAGGATCAAACTCTGGTGGACGACTCTCCACTACCCAATCTGATGTTGGATCAATGTCTTCCAACACAATGGGATCTGAATCAGGTCTTTTGTTCAGCAATTGGTTTCGCCTGAGCCGGAGGTTGTATTGGACATAAACTAGATCATTTAACCGTTTTTTATCCAAATGGTTTCTCCTCTTTGTGTGAATCCTCTCAAAGAAAGACCAATTGCGCTCACACCCAGTTGCACTGCAAGTTTGACTCAAAATACGAATTGCAAACCTTTGCAATTCAAGACAATGGCCACCAAAGGCCTCCCACCATTGTGCTGCAAAAAACATAGGAGTGTAATGAGTTAGCTCAACAAAATTACAAATTATATCTAACTTTCAAATTATAAACGATTTAACAAACTTTTAAAAAAAGTAAAACTATTAAGAATTTGAAAATTGAAATTTTGTTTACCTCGCTCATCTGCTTCTCTTGCAATCTTTGCTAGGTTCTTCCCAAAGGTACTTGAGGCATTGCTCAAGGTTGTGACCTGTCGGTGTATCTCCAACTGATCAAACTCCAATGGGATTATGCGATCAATGCAATCAATCAGCCCATCTCTGACCTCCCCCCTCAAAGCTCCTGACTCCTTAGCTTTATAATGATACCGTGGGTTCAAAAAATACCCAGCTGCATGTATAGGGCGATGGAGTTGATTGTTCCATCTTTCATCAATGACTACCCAAATGGGCCCATACTTTTCCACTCTATCCTTGTATACCGTCTTTATTTGCTCCTTTGCTTGATCCATAGCCTCATAAATGAAGCCCATAGCCAACCTTTCCCCATCCACCAACCGCAACACCTTAACTAGTGGCTCAGCAAGCTTCACAATCTCTGCTGCCTTTCTCCAAAAAGTTTCTTCATAGACTTTCTTTTTCAATTCTTTGCCTTCCGGTTTGTTAGACCAATTGCTTTGATTCCATTCATCACTGGAAAACATCTTTTGCAAGTTTCTATGTTGGGAAAGCATAGATTGCAATGTCAAAAAATGTGTAGCAAATCTAGTGATGGCAGGCCTAAGAATATACTTGCCCCCAATGTGTTTCCTCATGAGGCTCAAAATCAATATATGATTGTAGATAAATTTTGTTATGATTTTCGCATGATCTATAGTGTTTTTGACCCAATCTATTTTTCCAATATCCTCAATAATGAGGTCTATGCAATGTGCAGCACATGCGGTCCAAATGATGGTCTTGTGTTTTTCCTCTAACAGTTTACCAGCAAGAACATAGTTAGAGGCATTATCTGTGATGATTTGAACAACATTAGCCACCCCCACCTCCTCAACAACCTGATCCAATAGCTGAAACAACAAGTGGCCATCTTTTACCTTATCAAATGCATCAACTAATTTTAAAAACATGGTTCCCCGTGGGCAGAAGACAAGAAAGTTTATGATGGTACGGTTTCTTTGATCAATCCATCCATCTGACATGATGGTACATCCTATTCTTGCCCACGAGTCTTTGAACTCTTTCAAATACTCATTAATGGATTGAATTTCTTTCTGCAAACGATACCCCCTTAGCTCATGCATAGTAGGGCCTTTGAAGCCTTTTCCAGCGGCATGTATGGCATCAAACATAGGCTCATAATATGGTGAACGAGCAGCATTAAAAGGGATATCAGCATCATACCACCATCTAGCTATGTACTCACAAATAGTCTCCCTCAATTTTTTCTTCCAATGGTCATCTAAAGTGGGCTGCATTTGACTTTTACTAACTTCAGGACCTTGTGCATCTGATGGAGAGGAGGGAGTGAAATAACTTTTGATAGTCACATCACCCTTTTCATTCTACCCTTTCCCTTACCTTGAACAGAACCAAAAGAGGGAGGAACATATCAGAAAGGGTTGGATGTATCAGTTTGAGCTATAGAGGAAGAACCCTCAAAATCATAATGGGGGTTGGTAGCCATCATTTTTTGTATCTCCCTCTTCCTCCCAATTTCAGCCTCTATGTCTCTTTGCCTAACCTTATCTTCTTTAAATTTCTCAAAGCTGGCCAACAATTGCTTCCTAATCTCCCCAATTTCTCGTAAGGTACATGGGGTAATCTGGCCTCTAATCCCTGCCAAGTGTTGTTTCAGCCTATTAATGCCCCCAAAACCTTCCTTAATTTTCCTATGGCAAAATTTGCATTGCATTTGACTATCAACCATTTCAACATATGCCCAAGCAGGATCTCTCGCTCTAGGTGCCATTTTTTGACTAGGAAATGAAAGCAAACAATCTGAAAATGAAAAAAAAAAAAAAAAAAAAAACATTTGATTCAATGTTCATTTCTTTGACAAAAAACACTCTCTAGGCTTTCTAGATATGCACCTAAAATTTAATAAGCAAAAACAGATTTATAGAGGTGAAAAACAATACCTCCAGGCACAAACTACCTCCTCAAGCTTGCTCCAAGAATCAGTTCCTCAATGCTGCTCCAAATGGCTGCCCAAGAAGCTCCTCACTCCAGCTACAATGCTTGCCCAAGACTCCTCACTGCTGCTCCAAAAACAAGCTCAAGAACTGCTCACTAACTCTCAAAGAAGTTTTCACTCAAATGCATGAGATGGCTATGAGAGAATGAGAGCATTTGAGTGTGTTAAATAGGGTTTGGGAGGAGGAAATGGACCCCAAATAACATTTAGCTAATTCATAAAACACATTGGAGTCCAAACCAATCAGCAAACACCTTAAAATTTCATTAAAAAAATGTTAAATCGTTGTTTTGATGGGGTTACGAGCCACTGTTTATGACTCGGCTAAGTCAATATGGAAACGACTGAGTCATGGCTGACTCGGCCAACTGAACCGTTTCTTCAACCGAGTCATAGTTTTGGCCAATGAAACGGATCAACTCGGTCGTTTCCGTTTTGAATCGGCCGAATTTTAAAATTATGATTTAAAGTCCTTGTTATGGTTTTAACTCAATTGTTCCTAAGGTACACAATATTTCTTCTCATCACTATACGTTTAATTATTTTACATATAATTATGCTATCTTCATAGTTAATCATTGAATTGTTAGTTGCTGAACAAGTTAGAGAATGATGTGTAGTCCACGTTGCTAAAACTGCCTGGAGATTGCAAGATTACTTTTGCAGTGGCTCAAACAGTAAGAACGACGCGCAAATCTCGTGGCTGAAATAGTTGTGATTTGTATTCTAGATTTGACAGCAACAAAAGAAGATCACCGAATGAGCTGCTACACTGGATGTAATGACCATGATCCAAAGATAGCATTACTGTAACAGCATTTTGTTGATGGGAAACTAATTTCCCTATTTTTGTATATTGGGTTAAAATAGAAGTTACAATGTAATCTGTTGTAATAGATGTCTCCTCTTTAAAAAGAGGAGACATCTACATTAGAAGGGGGACGAACAGACTACAGGGAAGGTCTAGTTGAAGGAACAGAACTGGAATCTTTTTGTAACATGACATATTGACGAATGAATAAAATCTTGTTTTGAACATTTCTTTCTAGTTCTTGTCTCCTAGGGAACCTTGTGAGAAGGACAGGACCCACCTTCATCACAAGATTCACCCATTACATTTCTCCAGTTTGTTAAGTGTGTCTTTTTTCCATACCTTGTTAACAGTACCGTTCACTGAATATTGTTTAGACATTTTGCTAAAACTCTGTTTTCTCTCCAATTGATTGTTGTATTGTTTAAGTTTATCTACAGTCAATTCATGAGTGTTTCATTGGTGATTGAATTTACAGAGTGAGTTGGGAAGCTCGATAATCAGAAACAGGTGCTGAAGATTCTTGCTCTGGGAATCGGGCCCTATTCTCTGTTACAGCATAGCCCATGCTTTCCTTTGCAGATTGATTCTTTTCAGTAGATTACTCTTTGAATGAATTTAAGCATTCTTTGGTAGTTGTCTGCAACAGAGTGTTTTTGATGTAACTCAGAGTGGAGTTTCAGTTTGCTTGAGGTGTGATTAGTTTTTACTACAACTTCTACTGCTTTTAAGATTGAGTAAATATAGTACGTAGTTGCCTTTGAAATAAACAGACTTTCCTAGGTTGACGATTTATGTAGCACTTGGTTGTTTGAATTAATAAGCAATTAAAGTGACCAACACTTAATAATATAAAACCCTCAATTACTGCATTGGTTTTCCCAAGTTGGGTTTTTCTGAGGACTTTTGTCCAAAAATAATTATGTCAAATTTTATGTGTCCTAGCATTCCTTATAGTTTCCACCGCTATTATTTTCCGTAGTATTTTTTTTTTAAGATTGCAGTGTTTATTTCATTGTTGCCATAGCAATACACTGCTAATTTAATTAACAACTAGAAGAAAAAATACTTGTTGTTGCAATAGGATTTCAAAGTTGAAATTTTCACATCGTATTAGAGCGTGATTGATCAGACAGGGAAGCTCAAAAGCGAAAGCAAAAATTCATTGTTCAGAGGGAGCAGCTGGGAGAATTTCTAGAGGTTGCACAGAGCCTACGCCAAGCAGATCAAATTGTTCGGCAAATCGATTTTTCAATGCAAGTTGGTAGAAAAATTCAGCTTGCAAGATTCAGTGATTCCAGTAGGCAGAGGGAGCAACACCTCAGATTTTTCTTTGAGTAGATTTCTTGTCTGGGCACTGAGGGTTTTGCAGCAGTTTGCTAGTGTCAGGTGGAAGAGAAAAGCACACACAAACGGAAAATTTCTCTCAGGCGGCTTCGAGTTTTAGAGGTCTGATTTTCCCGATAGCAGATTAGCAAAAACTGTGAGCAGATTTTCTCACTCCAGCAGGGAGTGCGTATAGCAAATCCAGCAACCAAGCAGAGGGAAAGAGGGAGTTTTCGACCAAATTAGAGATGGCCACAATTGGTCTCAGAGATCAAGACATATTGGATGGCGCCTCCAACTATGTAATTTGGAAGGCCAGAATGTCCTTTCTCCATGATGAGCATGGTCTAAATACCTATGTAGAAAATGTTGGTAGCACTACCCCAGGATGTGGATCAGTAGGAGTATAAAAAGGAAATGCCAAAGGTGAAGCGGATGATCTTGGATGGAGTTCGAGATCATATATTCTCACCTAGCAGCGCCCAGAGCTCAATTTCCAACTCATGCGGGACCCTCATAGGAGGGTCTTTCCATGACTCCAAGACTCTCTCAGAAGGCTAAGAATTTGACCTTCCCTAAGTTCTTCGTGAGAATGTTTATGACCTGCTCATCTGTCCTAATGTGTTGGAGCCTTATTGCTCCCTGTTGTACCATGTCCCAGATAAAGTGGTAACTAATATCAATGTTCTTGAAGCAGTCGTGGAACAAGGGATTCTCTAAAAGGCGAATCCCACTTTGGTTGTCGCAGAAGATCACGATGGTATCCAGCACGTGCTCAAATAGCTCACTAAAGAGCTTCCTCAACCAAACAACGTCACAACAGGCCATACTCGCAGCAATGTATTCGGCCTTGGTGGTGCTTAAAGCAACCGATTTCTGCTTCCTGCTCAAAGATATTGAAGCAGACCCCAAAGAGAAGCAACACACAGACGTGCTCTTGCGATCCACCACACTACCAACCCAGTCAACATCAGTATATCCATGTAGCCTCAAATTCCCGACAGTGTATCTCAAACCATAGTTGATTGTGCCATGGAGATATCTCAAGAGATTCTTGGCAACAATCTAATGTATGTGATGAGGCTCGACCATAAATTGACTCAACGTATTCACAGTAAAGCATATGTCTGGACGGGAGTTTACCAAGAACATCAGGGTCCCCACAAGTTGTCGGTACTCGAAAGGATTTGTCCATGCAGGCCTAACAGCACTTCCACATAGCTTTTTGAAGTTGAGTTCCATCGTAGTAGACATGGACTTTTGTTCCACCATCCCACATCTCTCGAGTAGCTTCACAATGTATTTTCCTTGAGAAAGGAAAATCTCACCTGGCTTTTGCCAAACCTCCAAGCCTAGGAAGTAGTGCATCAAACCTAGGTCCTTCATCTCGAATTCAGAAGCGAACTCCCTCTTACATTGATAAATGAGAGGGTCTGCACCTGTCAAAAAAAGATCATCCACATAAAGAACCAGAATGAGAAGCCAGTCCATTTCAACCTTGAAGTATAGGTTCGGGCCAGCTTCACTCCTTGAAAAACCCAACTTCATAAGATATTTATCTATCCTCTCATACCAAGCCCTAGGGGCTTGCTGCAACCCATAGAGGGCTTTCTTCAACCTGCATACATGTGTCTTTTGATCTTGAACTTTGAACCCCTCAAGTTGCTCTACATAGACTTCCTTCTTAAGCGTGCCATGCAAGAAAGCAGTTTTGACATCCATTTGGTGTAAGCTCCATCCTTGACAGGCAACAAGATCAACGATGGATGATATAGTGGTGTATCAGGCAACTGGTGCAAATATCTTGTCATAGTCCACTCCTTCCTTTTGAGAGAAGCCTCGAGCAACAAACCTAGCCTTGAACTTTTCACCACTTTCATCAACTCCATGTTTGATTTTGTAAAGCCATTTTGAAGAGACCACTAACTTGTCCTTGGGTCTAGGAACCACGTCCCAGACATCATTCTTCAAGATTGATCCACATTCCTCATTCATCGCATCCTTCCATACTTGGTGCTTCACGGCTTCTGCGAACATACATGGCTCAAATTGAACAATTGTACTCATATCAGCTAACTACCCTTGGTACCTGTTCGACTTCTTACTTTCACGAATGTCCCCCTTGGTGCAGTATGTCTTTCAGCATCTTCGAGAGTATCTTTGAGCCACAAAGATCTTTTCCTTGAGGTAGAGGGTTCACCAAGAGGTGGATCAATGGGATCCATCCGGCCTTCAACATCGGACATCGGATCATCTGTCGGAGATTCATCCTTCTTTCTTGCATCATCATCATTGTCCTTCCTAGGGATAGGAAGATCTCGGACTTTCCCAAGGGCAAAATCTTCATTGAAGGTGACATCATGACTTATTTCCACTTCTCTTTGACCAGGCACATAGATTCTATATGCCTTCAAAGTTTCACTATAGCCCACAAAAGTTCCTTTTTTCCTAGATGCATCTAGCTTGTTTCTTTTCTCTTTCGACACATGAAAATATACGGGATAACCAAAAATTCTAAAATGAGAAACATCAGATTTCTTACAAGTGAAAACTTCTTCGAGTGTCTTGAAGTCCAATGCTTGATGTGAGCACCTATTTTTAACATATACAACGGTCTTGGCAGCTTCCCCACATAAGAACTTCAATAGGCCTTGGTCATGACGCATAAAACGAGTAGCTTCTACGATAGTTTGATTCTTCCTTTCGGCAACTCCATTTTGCTCAAGAGTATATACAATAGCAGTCTCCCTCTTAATGCCAACTCCTCCACAATAGTCATTGAATTTGTTTGACTCATATTCGGTTCCATTATCGGTCCTAAAAATTTTGATCTTCTTCCGTGTTTGATTCTCGACCAAGCCTTCGAAAGAGAGGAACCATTTAAACACTTTGTCCTTCTTCTTTAATAAATAGATTCATGTTTTGCGAGAGATGTCATCCACAAAAATTGCATAATACAAGTATCCTCCTAAAGATGTTACGAGCAACATACCTGATAGATCAGAATGGACCAATTTAAGAATATCGGTAGTTTGACTTTCACTTGAAGGGAATGGTCCCCTTGTATGTTTCCCAACTACACAACCCTAACAAACTCCTTGATGATCTATGTTGAATTTGGGCATACCTGTGACCATCTTGCTTACATCAGGTAAGGCTTTGTAATGAAGGTGAGAAAATCTTCGGTGCCATAATTCGGATTGAAGAGAAATATTGCAAGTCATAGCTCCCAAAGGACTTCCTCCAACCTGATAAAGGCCTTCAACCCTAAATCCAAGTGTAGATGCATCTTACAAGTTCCTTTGCCAAACATGTACCTTCCCATCAACGAATGTCACCTTGAAGCCTTTATCTTCATCGTAGAAATAGATACCAGGTTCTTTTTCAAATCAAGTACAAACAATACTTCTTGTAGATGAAGAGTTTGACCTTCATTTAAGTGAGGAGTGGCAGTCCCTATCCCTTTCACGGGGTAGGTGGCATTGTCTCCAAGTATGATCTCTAAATTTGTCTTCTTTTCAACCAAGTTTGAGAGGGCCTCCTTGTACCCAGTGAAATGCCTTGAGGCACCACTATCAATGAACCAATCATCCAATGTATCCAAAGGAGAGGTAGTGGTGAGGGCAGAAATAAGATAAAATTGTTTTTTCTTATCTACAACATTAGTTTCCTCATACCTGGAGTTTCTCAATCCTTCGGGAGGACGACCATTTCCATATCGAGTAGCAGGAGCATTCCTCTTTCCTTCGTTGTTGAACTTTTTGTTCATTTGATTTCCATTGCCTTTGTAATTGTTGTGGTTTTTGTTGCCATCATCCATTGGACTATCTTTCTTGTGAGGACACTCTAGCAAAGTGGCCAAACCTGTTGCAATTGAAGCATCTTCCTTTTCTTCCTTTTTTGAATCCCAGCTTAAATCTTTGACCTTGTCTTCTTGGACCAACATTGTTGTTCCTTTTAGCATGAGCGAAGAAAGCGGTAGGATTATTTCCATTTGAGGGCTTATCTCTTTCCATCATCCTTATTTCTTCTTGAGTGCATCTAGCCAATAATTCATCAAAACCTGAAATTTTGTCATTGTTGAGGATGGTGGTGCTAAACACATCCCATTCTCTTATAAGGCCTCCAAGTGCAATAAGAGTGAGCTCCCTGTCACCAACAATTTATCCAATAGATAGAAGATCATTCTTGATTTCGGTAATCCTCATGAAGTAGGATTGAATGGACTATCCTCTCTCCATCTTGATGTCTTTCAACTTGTTCTTGAGAAGGACTTGATTTGCATTGTTTACTTTTGAACATCCCAATCGGCTTGTCATACATCTCCTTAGATGTTTCTAAATCAGAAACATAGGCAACTAAAGGCTTGTGAATGGAATCAACAATAATTTTTTAGCTTTGACCTCACCTTTCTTATACTTCATTTTTGCAGCAGCAAGTGCATTTGAAAGAGGCTCCACCACTCATCCTTTGTCATAGTCCATAGCATCGTTTTCTTCCATAGTCAAATCCAAAGACATCTTCCATGCATGATAGTCAGATTTGTCCTTAAGCTTGTCCTCAAATTTGAAGTACGACGTAGTTGTCATTGAGGCTAGCTCCAAATTCTTGTCCAACAGCTTCCCTTAGTGATTTCTTTTTTTTACTCTTGCTTGGGCTTTGTCTTCACTTGAGCTCTGATTCCACGTTAATTTTAAATAACAGTGGTATGTTCTATGCTTAGCACAATTTACCTCAATGTTCCTTTAGCAGCCCAATAACAATTTCCAATTATTTCCAGTAGAAATCACATTAACCATTAATCACGTTGACAATAAATGCACATAGAACATAAAAACAAATGCAAAAAACAAGCCAAGATAAGAGGACACCAGATTTGGCAGATGCTAGGGAAAAACCCCAATGTCGATAAAACCCTTTGATCAAATCTTCTTATTATTATTCAATAGTTCAGCAAAGAGAGTAAAAAAGTCAGATAGACTAGCCCAATACAAAGTCAAATCAACGCTGTCAAATTCTACAGTCAACTGTAGTCAAACTTCAACCAAAACCAAAAAGTCAACGTTGGTCAAAACAATAGTGAAATACCTCCTTTGAAGCTCGATCAAAGGCAGTCAAACTCGGCCTTCATCAATGGTCAAAGTCAACCCAAAAAAATCCCAAGAACGCTGGTCAAACTTAGTCAACCAACAGTCATCCTTGTGGTCAACGCAACTGAAATAGCTCCAAATTCTCGCTTTTTCTGCTAGTCAATACAGCCTAAAGAAAGCGAAATTTTTCCCTCAAAACCGCAATCAAATTCAGTCAAAACAGTGTCGATCAATGCTGGTCCTGAAGTTTGAAATTTCAGCCTGTAATTTTCTACCCATAAAACATCCTCCTTAGAGAGAGAGAAGCTGCCCCAAGCTATATGAACCAATATGATGAAGAGAGAGAAGAATATGTGAGTGAATGATATCCAAATGAGGTGTGAGGTCTCTTCTATTTATACCCTTCATTGTGGGTGAAGAGGCACATCCATTGGGCTTCTTGAGCCTACACTAAACTAAGGTCGACCTGAACAATTGGCACATGTGTGGTCATAAATTCAAAATCACACTTCTGCTTGTCTGAATGAGATGATCTTTATATCAATCTTAGACCTCTCAAAAAGCAGAATCCAATGCAATCATCATATCCATCAAATGACATGTCCCAAGATGGTATTTGGCCCTAGTTGCCAATTTTGACATAGTCCCACCCAGATGGATTGCCCTGGTCAGGAATCTAGTCCGTGGCACCGTGTGGGCCTAAACTCTTCGTTGTTCATGTGTTTTGAGATCTTCCATGTGCTTTATATATATATATATATATATATGTGTATATGTATATATATACCTCCCTAGTTAAGAGGGAGTGTTAAAGAATGTAACTAGGTTCGGTCTTCATAATTGTATTAAATGTATTTATCAAAAGAAAGAAAAAGAAATTATTATTATTATTATTATGACTTATTAAAGCATGGGTTTCATGCTTGGGTCATCATGTTTTAGGTCAAAGTCCCCATCGAGGACTTCTAAGTTTTATATTGTAATGACCCACCTACAATTACAAATAGAATGTGAATATTAGAATGCATACGAGGCATGCATATGATAACTACATATGCATGCATCGTATGGATTGCACTAGTATACGTGTTAACTAATTATGAAAAGTCCAATAAATGAATTACTGAGACACTGAGTAAATACCAAACTCAACAAATTATAATGTATATATTAAGATGGGTTACATACTATGTAAACCACCATTAACATATTATCCAGAATAAAAGTAAATACAAAGTGTTATACAAAATAGAAAGTAACTATAATATTATCATTATATTAACCAAACATAATATTATATTAATTATTGTTAATTATTAAGTATAATAATGAAATTGTATAATAATGAAATTATATACTTTGTAATAATTACAATATAAGGGAATTTAAGGGAATTTAAGGAAATATGATAAATAAAATTAAACGAACATAGGACATAAATGTTTGTACAAACTATAACCTTTTAATAAAGTCAAAGGATTAAACTTGTCGACTAAGCATATCGTTTAAAGGTGAATAACCTACTCAATCAAATCTTATAACATAAGGTCAAAAGGATCGAAGAACATGTTTCGTTACATGTAACAGAACATTGGGACGGTGAAATGGAAGTAAGACGGTGATTCGGAGAGATATAAGAAGGACGGGTGCTGTTATATACCTAGGGGGGATAATATGGGGTACCAAGGGAGGCACCCAAGGTAATAATGTAATAATGGGACGGGCCATAGTAGTAAATAAGGTGGTTAACCCATATCATGTAAGGGACCACAAGTAGTTAGTAATAATGTAATGGGCCCATGGTATTAGTCGATGGTATGAGGGAACCATGGTAATGATCCATGGTATTGTATGTATGAGGCCTATATAGAGGCTAAAGACTCCACATGGAGAGAGGTGAAGAAATTGTCAAGGATTATTGTATGTACAAGCATATGGCTTGTGGAGTGTTCTCCTTCCTTAAGGAGTGAACGTATGGTGTTGTCCTACCTTAAGGGTTTTGATCAATAAGGAATCATTTCATATTATTTCTGAGTCTATTTGCATTGTCTTATATTTTCATATCAGATCTATAATATTTCCGGGTTAGATCTAACCAAGTGGTATCAGAACTATAACAAGTGGTATCAGAGCACTTTCTTGGGCAAAAAAGTGAAGAATTTTTTTAATTTTTGCAGGATTTCTGCGGCGGCGAGTTTGCAAATCAGATCTGTACGTTTTGGTGCAATATCTGCAAAATCTAATTGCAGATCTGGATTCTATGTGAAAAAATATCCGATTTCAAAAAAAAAAATCAGTCAAATCAGAGTCCGGATGAAGGAGATATCGCTGATTTCAAAATCAGTGGGGTTGCAGATAATATGTCCGGGCAGCGAGTTTGTGGCGCAGATCTAGACGTCCTGGTGCAAGATCTATAAAATCTAATTACAGGTCTGGATTCTTTGTGAAAAAATACCCAATTTCAAAAAAAAACAGTCAAATCGAAGTCCGGATGAGGGAGATATCGCTGATTTAAAATCAACTCTTTTTTGCAGAAATTTTGGTGACGGCGGGAGAGTTGCAGCGCAGATTTGAAATTCTAGTGCCTGGATCAAGATTTCTATCACATGGGCAGATGCAGAATGATTGTTCCATTTCTGAAAACAGGTTATAATAGGGATTCTGAGCAATATTGACGAAATTGTGACCATTTCAAATTTTCGCTAATTTTTTTGTGGTGGCGGGCCTAGATCTGAATTTGAGGGACTTGTATCAATTTGATGGCTCTCATCCAGCCAAATGGCTAGCACAAATGGAGAAATGTTTTAGATTGAATTACATCATGAATGATGAGACTCAGCTGAGTGTGGGAAAAATGTACTTGGAATGAAAGATTGCAATGGTGGCAAGGGCATCAACGTTGCTATCGAAGGCCCTTAACTTGGGACAAATTCGCAAAAGCTCTTATGGACCACTTTGACCGTAAAGCTAATCTTGTGGATAAGCTCACACAGACAGACACACAGACTAGCAAAGATTTTATTTTTACAGGAAAGAAGGAAACCAAGGAACCTAAAGGGTTATTTTCTGCTGGTATCTCCTTATTACAGGTTCATGGATTGATTCAGAAGGAGAAAATCATTGTGTGTATAAATCCAGGTTGCAAGCAAAATCTCATAAATGTCAACTTGGCAAAAAAATTGCAAATTTCAGCAAAACACATTGAAAACACACAAGTGGATGATGATGATGTTCAAGTGTACAAGGATTTGAAGATTTCTATGGATAAGTATGTGTTGCATGGTGATTTTTATACTTCGGAGATGGATAATACGGATGTTGTTTTGGGGTATTCTTGGATGGAATCAGTGGGTACTATCGATATTAATGTACAGAAGAAATTCCTGAAGCTCTGGTATAAAAAGAAGAAAATTACATTACAGGATATTTCCATTAATAAACAGGTAGATTCCAAGGAGGCTGAAGCAGAAGATGTTCCAGGGTCTGACATATTAGATGATGACCCAGTGATGATTGACAATCAAACACAAACAGAGGCTGAAGCAGAAAAGGTTACAGGTGTTGATACATCAAAGGAGGGATCAGTAATTGAAGTAATATTGAAAGATAAGACACCACAGCAAGCACCACAACATGCACCAGATGACAGTCAGGCTCCAGTAAGGGGTGAATTAAAGAAAAAGACACCGTGGGTTAAAACTTCAACATATCATCACCCACATCACCCCGCAAGACAACCGTCAAGATGGCAACCAATTAGCCACAAGGACAACAATCCCCGCAGGACAGATAGAGAGGAGCGAAGATCCACCTACTACACATCAACACAGAAGAGCTACCACGGTCAACTTCCATCTCAAGCAAGCAAGGCACCAGCGAAATCGAGGGTTCACCTTTCTCTTGGATGGCTAGATGCACGTGCACGGTACCAGTGGACTACTCTTTTGAGTAGATCTTATTATTTGTGTTCTTCCCATGTTTCGGGGACGAAACATGCTAAGGGGGGTGGAATGTTATATACCTAGGGGGGATAATATGGGGGTACAAGGGAGGCACTCAGGTAATAATGTTAATAATGCGGACGCGGCCATAGTAATAAATAAGGTGGTTAACCCATATCATGTAAGAGACCACAAGTAGTTAGTAATAATGTAATGGGCCCATGGTATTAGTCGATGGTATGAGGGAACCATGGTAATGATCCATGGTATTATATGTATGAGGCCTATATAGAGGCTAGAGACCACACGGAGAGATGTGAAGGAATTGTCAAGGATTATTGTATGTACAAGCATATGGCTTGTGGAGTGTTCTCCTTCCTTAAGGAGCGAATGTATGGTGTTGCCCTACCTTAAGGGTTTTGATCAATAAAGAATCATTTCATATTATTTCTGGGTCTATTTGTATTGTCTTATATTTTCATATCAGATCTATAATATTTCCGCGTTAGATCTATACCAAGTGGTATTAGAGCTATAACAGGTGCAGCTTAGACGAGGGTCTATTATTTGGAGGAAGTGCAAGGAAGAATTTTGGGAAAATTGACAGAGAAACAGTTAGAAATTCTCACAGTGTTACTGATCTGATAGAATGCATTTTGTGTTCAATTGTTCTTGAAGCTTTGGTCACGGGGACCAAAGTACCTCAAAATTGAAGTACTTTGAAGCTGGGTACTAAAGTTGTGCTCAGTTTGGCAAGGAGGTTTTTGTCTTTTGGTAACAGGAGCAGGAGCGAGAGCAAGAGAAAATCAGAAGTATCCTCAACCGTAAAAACCCAGGTAGGTACTCAACATCAAACTGATAAATTCTGATATTATGAATTCTAGTTAAATTTTTAAAATAGATTTCATATTTTGTTTAAGGTAAATATCTTAGTAAATTTAGAGCCTTACATATATTAAGTCAATAGAGCCATTATCCATTTAATGAGACCCTTATTGCGCTTTTGAATCATGTAAAAAGAATTATTATTGAGTAAAATAAGTCATTTGTCACCTCCACAACAAGTTGGCCCTTACCTGATCAAGTCGGCCTACATGAGGGTAATTCAAACTCCAAAAGAGGCTATATATACAGTGCAGTTCAATTTATTTGGATCATCCACTCTCACAAATTCAATATAGAAGAAGGGGGAGCAGAAAAAATGTGAAATTGCAGAAGAAGAAGGAGAATTACTCAGAAAAACAAAATCAAGTTTTTGGGTTATCCCCGTCTCACACGTGTGAATTTACTGGGCTACTACTAGATCAAAATTCTGGATTTTATAGTAGGTCGAAGTTCTACTGTTGGGTCAAAGTTCTACTACATCGAAGTTCTGTTGTTGGGGAAGTCTGTTAAGAAACCAGCTCACAAAAAGATAGAAAAGATAGATCAATGCCTTAGAATTCAGCCTCTTTGAGGGGGCAACCTCCTTTACATTACACAAGTGAATGATTCTTTGATGATACAAATGACAAGACCTCATTTCTATATATAGGAGTCTAAGGAGTCATAATATAATCAGAGCCGACATAACAATAATATTGTAAGGGCACAATAATAACAATAGCGGGTTTCTATGGGGTACAATAGTAACAATATGGGGACTACATGTGTACAACAATATAATAAGGGGGTTGTACTAATAACAACAAGGGGTTACACTAGTAGTATAGGGGCCTAACATGCCCCTCTCCTTCAAAATGTGTTGTCCTCAACGCTTGAGTAGTTCTTGATTCTTCTGTAAAATATTCTTGTCCTCCCATGTGGAATCTTCAGCGGGTAAGTTCTTCCACTTGATGAGATACTCTAAAATTGATCGATTTTGTAGCTGTCTGGTTCTTGTTTCTGTAACTACTCTAGGTTCCAATATGATTTTTCCTTCCTCTTGAAGTTCTAGCAATATTGTTTGAATTGGGATTTTCTGCAACTTTTGAATGAGTGGTCACACTTCTTCGTCCTTCTTCCATTCATCCCTTTCATCGTTTATCCAATCTGGTTGGATAATAGAAATAGCACAAAACAATGCTTCCACATCCTCATCCTTTCTTGACAGTGCATCTACAACAAAATTTTGCTTCCATTTTCTATAGATGATGTCAAACTCATAATCCAATATATTTGTAACCCATTTTTCTGTCCTTTTATAGATAATATTTGTTCTAAAAAGTATTTAAGACTATCATGATCCATTTTTACCTTGAAGTGTCTTCCCATTCAATAAGTTCGCCATTTCTTAAGTGCATGTAGTATTTCCAACATTTCCTTGTCATAAATAGCTTGCTTGAGATGTAGCAGTAAAAATACCCAATCACCTACATTAAAACATTTTTCACTACAATGTTGATCTACATGTTGTTTCATTCGATTTTGCACCAAAGTGGCGTTATCCTTTAAAAGTTGGAGAACTTGTTGTTGATGCTCGATGTGATCTTTCACTGCTTGAATCTTTTTCTTCTTGATATGTCCTTCTATCTCTAGAGTTTGAGGAGTGGTAATTTCTTCCAATCCTTTACAAGATATGGTCGGATTCATTTCTTGATGCTCAATGTGATCTTTCACTTCTTGAACATTTTTCTTCTTGATATGTCCTTCTATCTTGATAATTTGAGGAGTGGTAATTCCGGCCAATGCATCACAAGATATGGTTGGATTCATTTCTTCTTTCTCGATGTGATCTTTCACTTCTTGAACCTTTTTCTTCTTGATATGTCCTTCTATCTGGAGAGTTTGAAAAGTGGTAATTCTTGCCAATGCTTTATAGGATATGGTCGGATTCATTTCTTTTTTCTCTGGGATTGGTTCCTTGTGTATATACTCTTCTTTTGATGTTTCTTGATCCTTTTCTTCCTCCTCTTCATAATCTATCTAAAATAATTTCTTCTCAGCACACTTATGACCTTTAGTGCATTTGCTATCACAATTGTAACAAAGTCATTTTTTCTCTTTTCTCTTCCAATTGTTGTGGTGTAATCCTTGTAGGTTGTGGAAGGCTAGGAGAAACAACACTTCCATTATTATAGTTGTGAGGGGTAGACTTCCTTGTCGCCATAATTTTACTTTCCACTATGTAACAAAACTCTTTTACTCTTTCCAATTGTTGTCGTGTTTCTCTAAAGAAGGTGTTGCTCTTTTTATCCTCATAATGTGCTATCATTTCCTCCATGAAAATTGACCACGTAACAAATTGTTTACGAGAACAAAGCCCTTTATACCATAAAAATTGATCTGGTTCTAAATATGAAGATGCAATACATACCTTTTGTAACAGTGGTACACCATGCAGATCAAAATATTGTTCCATCTGAAGTATCCAATTTATTGGATCCTTGCCATCAACTTCCTCATATCGCATTTTCTTGATTTTAGGAGGTCGATCTTGAAACGACTATAACTCTATAATTTTGATTCTTCCAGTTCTAAAATTGCGACCTACAATAGCCCTCTATGTCCTCTTTCCAATGCCACCAGTCTGATTCAAATTGGATTCTCCAAATGAAAACTTATGCCAAACCTCCCAAGATGACCTGATTATAGACCTTTCCAAAAAAGCGAACTTGTATGAAGTGCCACGTGTCACTGTTTCGACCTTTGGCTCTGAAAAATATATACAAGAGACTACAGTCTGTCCTCTTTCTGCAACTTGTTACGAAATTTCAATCCAATGCTCAGAGATAAAGTTATGATGATTTTCCCCAGGTCACCTGTTTGGAATGTAATTCAGGAGTCTGCAAAAAGACCAAATTCCTCAGATCATATCTCCGCAAATATAGCACGAAAAGCTCTGAAATTCGGACCTGAAGTTCAGCGCGATGTCTTCTCAAATGGGTTTTTTTAAGCTTCTGAAACGTCGCAAAAAAAAGTTATAGCGAAAATGCCACGATGACCTATTTGGAGCAACGAAACCCTAGAATCCAAAGCTCTGATACAAAATGTTAAGAGACCCGCTCACAAAAAGATAGAAAAGATAGATCAATGCCTTAGAATTTAGCCTCTTCGAGGGGGCAACCTTCTTTACATTACACAAATGAATGATTCTTTGATGATACAAATGACAAAACCTCTTTTCTATATATAGGAGTCTAAGGAGTCAATATAATCAGAGCCGATATAACAATAATAATGTAAGGGCACAATAATAACAATAGCGGGTTTCTATGGGGCACAATAGTAACAATATGGGGACTACATGGGTACAACAATATAATAAGGGGGTTGTACTAATAACAATAAGGGGTTACACTAGTAGTATAGGGGCCTAACATGCCCCTCTTCTTCAAAAAGTGTTGTCCTCAACGCTTGAGTAGTTCTTGATGCTTTTGTAGAATATTCTTGTCCTCCCATGTGGAATCTTCAATGGGTAAATTCTTCCACTTGATGAGATACTCTGAAATTGATCGATTTCGTAGCTGTCGGGTGCTTGTTTCTATAACTGCTCTAGGTTCCAATATGATTTTTCCTTCCTCTTCCAGTTCTAGCAATATTGTTTGAATTGAGATTTTCTGCAACTTTTGAATGAGTGGCCACACTTCTTCGTCCTTCTTCCATTCATCCCTTGCATCATTTATCCAATCTGCTTGGATAATAGAAATAGCACAAAACAATGCTTCCACATCCTCATCCTTTCTTGAGAGTGCATCTACAACAAAATTTTGCTTCCCTTTTCTATAGATGATGTCAAACTCATAGCCCAATATATTTGTGACCCATTTTTTCTGTTCTTCTATAGATAATATTTGTTCTAAAAAGTATTTAAAACTATCATGATCCATTTTTACCTTGAAGTGTCTTCCCATTCGGTAAGGTCGCCATTTTTTAAGTGCATGTAGTATTTCCAACATTTCCTTATCATAAATAGCTTGCTTGAGATGCAGCAGTAAAAATACTCAATCACCTACATCAAAACATTTTTCACTACAATGTTGATCTACCTGTAGTTTCATTCGATTTTGCACCAAAGTGGCATTATCCTTTAAAAGTTGGAGAACTTGTTGTTGATGCTCGATGTGATCTTTCACTGCTTAAATCTTTTTCTTCTTGATATGCCCTTCTATCTTGAGAGTTTGAGGAGTGGTAATTTCTTCCAATGCTTTACAAGATATGGTCGGATTCATTTATTGATACTCGATGTGATCTTTCACTTCTTGAACATTTTTCTTCTTGATATGTCCTTCTATCTTGATAATTTGAGGAGTGGTAATTCTGGTCAATGCATTACAAGATATGGTTGGATTCATTTCTTCTTTCTCAATCTGATCTTTCACTTCTTGAACCTTTTTCTTCTTGATATGTCCTTCTATCTTGAGAGTTTGAAAAGTGGTAATTCTTGCCAATGCTTTATAAGATATGGTCGGATTCATTTCTTCTTTCTCTGGGGTTGGTTCCTTGTGTATATACTCTTCTTTTGATGTTTCTTGATCATTTTCTTCCTCCTCTTCATAATCTATGTAAAATAATTTCTTCTCAACACACTTCTGACCTTTAGTGCATTTGTTATCACAATTGTAACAAAGCCCTTTTTCTCTTTTCTCTTCCAATTGTTGTGGTGTAATCCTTGTAGGTTGTGGAAGGCTTAGCAGAAACAACACTTCAATTATTATAGTTGTGAGGGGTAGACTTCCTTGTCACCATAATTTTACTTTCCACTATGTAACAAAACTCTTTTACTCTTTCCAATTGTTGTGGTGTTTCTCTAAAGAAGTTGTTGCTCTTTTTATCCTCATAATGTGCTATCATTTCCTCTGTGAAAATTGACCACATAACAAGTTGTTTACGAGAACAAAGCCCTTTATACCATAAAAATTGATCTGGTTCTAAAAGCGAAGATGCAATACATACCTTTTGTAACAGTGGTACACCATGCAGATCAAAATATTGCTCCATCTGAAGTATCCAATTTATTGGCTCCTTGCCATCAAACTTCCTCATATCGCCTTTTCTCGATTTTAGGAGGTCGATCTTGAAATGACTATAACTCTATAATTTCGGTTCTTCCAGTTCTAAAATTGTGACCTATAGTAGCCCTCTATGTCCTCTTTCCAATGCCACCAATCTGATGACCTGATTATAGACCTTTGCAGAAGAGCGAACTTGTATGAAGTGCCACGTGTCATTGTTTCGACCTTTGGCTCTGAAAAATATATACAAGAGACTACAGTCTGTCCTCTTTCTGTAACTTGTTACGAAATTTCAATCCAATGCTCAGATAGAAAGTTATGATGATTTTCCCCAGGTCAACTGTTTGGAATGTAATTTAGAAGTCTGCAAAAAGACCAAACTCCTCAGATCATATCTCCACAAATATAGCACGAAAGGCTCTGAAATTCAGACCCGAAGTTCAGCGCGATGTCTTCTCAAATGGGTTTTTTTTTAGCTTCTGAAACGTCGTAGAAAAAAAAGTTATAACAAAAATGCCACAATGACCTATTTGGAGCAGCGAAACCCTAGAATCCAAAGCTCGGATACCAAATGTTAAGAAACCAGCTCACAAAAAAATAGAAAAGATAGATCAATGCCTTAGAATTCAACCTCTTCGAGGGGGCAACCTCCTTTACATTACACAAATGAATGATTCTTTGATGATACAAATGACAAGACCTCCTTTCTATATATAGGTGTCTAAGGAGTCATAATATAATCAGAGCCAACATAACAATAATAATGTAAGGGCACAATAATAACAATAGCAGGTTTCTATGGGGCACAATAGTAACAATATGGGGACTACATGGGTACAACAATATAATAAGGGGGTTGTACTAATAACAATAAGGGGTTACACTAGTAGTATAGGGGCCTGCCGCCTAACAAAGTCGAAAGTCTGTTGCTGCTAGATCGAAGTGCTAGGTCGAAGTTGTTGCTGGAAGGTTATCATCTGCTGACTTGGTGATTGGAGGAAGTTTGTGTCTAGGTCAAGGAGTCTTGGATCATCTCATGAAACTATTAAAGGAAGAGTTTTTGACTGGGTTTTCCCCTTGCCCTGGCTGCCCGACTACATCTGGTGTCTTTAATTTTCGTGTTATGTTTTTGGTGATTGCTTGATGAACTAAGTTAAAAGAAGAACACAAGAAAGTTAATAAGAACATAAGAATATCACAAGTAATCATCAACATAAAGAAAATCTTTTTGCCTTATGGATTTTCCAACACACATATTTGCATCTACAATGTAGATATTAGGGGAACCATTGCTATATCTAGCCCCTACTCCAGTGTTTTCCTTCTAATATCAATCAATCTAGATCTTTCATACCTTCCTCATGTATTACTTAGTGTACCTTAATTTATGTTCTCAGAGTGGCCCTAGGCATGCCTACATTTATTTATTGTTTATGAATTTGTTTCTTCAAGAACCTTGACTTATTCTTTGTTTTGTTGGTTGTCAACATAACTATTTTATCATTTTATTTTTCATAGACTATGAAGCTATTTCTTGCCTAGCATTGTTAACTAATAAACACAACATATCACCATTTATGGGTTTATTCTTTGATGCACAATTCAAGTACTTGGGTAGAGTTTGTAATAAAAAATTAAAGAAGTAAA
>APFE030334341.1:51641-69482 GCA_000404065.3 Pinus taeda | reverse complement strand
TTAGAGCTCTTGTGGAGACACAGACAGGTCGGAAGATCAAGTCCCTAAGGTCGGACAATGGAGGAGAGTACACCCTTGGAGATTTTGTTGACTATTGTGCGAAGGCAGGCATTAGGAGGGAGTTCATTGTTCCTTACAACCCCCAACAGAACGGGGTTGCAGAGAGGAAGAACAGATCCATCATAGCGGCTACCAAAGGCATGTTACATGATCAGGGGTTGCCATTGTTTTTGTGGGCAGAGGCCTGCAACACCGTTGTTTACTTGCAGAACAGGAGTCTGCATCATGCCTTGGGGCACATGACTCCGAAGGAGGCTTTCTCTGGGAAGAAGCCTGATGTTGGTCATCTTCATAACTTTGGATGCACTACATACTCCTATATACCCAAAGAGAAGAGGACCAAACTAGAGCCCACCTCAGAGAAGGGTATCTTTGTGGGCTACAGTGAGACCTCAAAGGCCTTTCGGATTTACATTCCTGCACAGAAGAGAGTTGTTGTCAGACGGGATGTGAAGTTCGAGGAGGACAGGGCCTTTAGGAGATCACGGGAGTTGGAGTATCTGGATCAGCCAGACCCTCAGCAGCAGTTGAGTCAGTCGTAGGGATCCAGTGGGCAGGGATCAGGAGGATCAGGAGGATCTGGAGGTACATCTATGAGGATGTCAGGTCCATCAGTGAGCAGTGGCTCACCGAGCCAGAGGGGTGGTGCTCCGAGCAGGTCACAGAGCAGTTCACTAGGGAGTCCACTGATGGACAGTTCACACGGTACCTCAGCTTCTACAGGTTCAGGTGCAGGCAGGAGGACAACAGACAGGCAGTCAGGAGTTCAGGCTACTGATGGTGATGAGGAGGAGGAGTTTCATTCTCTATGGGAGAAGCATGCTCAGGGAAGAGGAAGCCCAAGTGGCTTCAGGACACCTTGAGAGATGCCACATCTGTTGCTGAGCCGAAGAGGCCGGTTAGAGAGAGTAGACCACCTGAGAGGTTTTGTAGCTATATGGCAATGGCTACCAGCATTCTTGACTCTGAGCCTTCTAGCTATGAGGAGGCAGCTAGCCAGCAGGTCTGGAGAGAGGCCATGCAGGAGGAGTATTCTTCTATCATGAAGAATGATGTTTGGGAGGTGGTGCCGAGGCCTGAGGGCAAGTCCGTGGTTACTTCCAGATGGCTTTACAAGGTAAAGCATGCTGCAGATGGCAGCATTGAGAAATTCAAAGCGAGGTTTGTGGCTAGAGGGTTCTCCCAGGTAGAGGGAGTTGATTATGAGGAGACCTTCGCTCCCGTGGCTCGATATACTTCGATTCGCTCCATTATATCGATAGCAGCAGAGATGGGTTGGAAGATCCACCAGATGGATGTGAAGACCGCATTTCTCAATGGCTTCATACAGGAGGAGGTGTACATTGAGCAGCCACAGGGCTTTGAGGTGCATGGGAAGGAGTCCCATGTGTGCAGACTGAAGAAGGCCCTTTATGGCCTGAAGCAAACTCCCAGAGCTTGGTACTCCAGGATAGATACTTATTTGCAGGGGATGGGTTTCACAAAGAGTGAGGCAGATCCGAACCTTTACTTTATTGTGATAGGTGAGAAGCCTCTCATTCTGGTGCTGTATGTGGATGACTTGGTCATTACAGGTGCAGAGAGACTCATAGAGCACTGCAAGAGAGATCTTGCGACGGAGTTTGAGATGAAGGACATTGGCTTGATGCATTACTTTTGGGTTTGGAGGTGTGGCAGGAGGAGGGGCATTTCTTCCTGGGGCAGGGGAAGTATATTGTGGACATCCTTAGCAGATTCCACATGGAGGATTGTAGACCCATGTCGACACCGATGATCACCAACTGGAAGAAGCTTCATGCTTCAGATTCCAAGTTGGTGGATCCCACATTGTATAGGGAGCTGATTGGTTCCTTGATGTATTTGGTCAACACTAGACCAGATATCTGTTTTGCAGTCAACACGATGAGTCAGTTTATGTGTGAGCCTAGGAAGGTTCACTGGGTGGCTGCAAAACACATTTTGCGGTACTTGCAGGGGACAGTGAATTATGGTCTGGACTACAGGCAGGGAGATGGAGTGAGATTGGTAGGATACACTGATTCTGATTGGGCAGGTTGTGCTTCTGATAGGAAGAGCACTTCAGGGTGCTGTTTTGGGTTGGGGTCAGCAGCAGTGTCATGGTTCAGCTGGAAGCAGCAGTCAGTAACACTGAGTTCAGCAGAAGCAGAGTATATGGCAGCCAGTCTAGCTAGTTGTGAGGCCATCTGGCTTCGCAAGATGTTGTTTGGCTTATTTGGTCAGCCGTTGAGACCTTCAGTGATTTACTGTGATAATCAGAGTTGCATTAAACTCACGGAGAATTCAGTATTTCATGACAGGTCAAAGCATATCGGGATCAGATATCATTTCATCAGAGACTATGTTCAGAAGGGAGCTGTGAAGCTTGAGTATATTTCCACTGATGAGCAGGTAGCAGACATTCTTACCAAAGCTTTACCATGGGGCAAGCATGTTTACTTCAGAGACAAGATGGGTGTGGTGAGGAACACCTTCCTCGGTAAGAGGGAGTGTTGAAATTTGGTACCGGAGGACAGGTGGTTCCCTTAGGCTTTGATCTTTGGCCTAGGGAAAAGTGTCCAAAAGATTTTAATTTTTCTCCTAAAGTGACTTTATAATTTTTATAAAGTTAAAATCTAATTTAAAAGTGACTTTAAGTGATAAAGTTACTAAGTCTAATTTTAAAGTGACTTTTATAAAGTCAATGAAAAATTAGAAAGGAAAAGTGACTTTGGAAATAAATGACTAAGTGGTCTTTATTAAAGTGGGTGAATTAAAAAAATAGAAAGTGATATTTAAATGTGCATTTAATCTCAGCCATTGATCTAAATCTATCTCAGCCATTGGATTTAGGGATCACCCAAAAGTCATTTAGGGTTGGGTTAAAGGAGGAAAAGGAGAAAAAGATCATTCATTCTTTCATGAGCAAATTGGGAGAAGGAGAGCAAGAGAGCAAGGGAGATTTCTGGACAGGAAGGAGAAAGAGGCAGCAGTTTGGCACACATACCAGGGAGCTCTTCAGCAAATCAGAACAGCAGAAAGAACAAGTAGAAAAAGCTGATTTTTTGCTGAAAATTTGAAAAAAAAAATGATTTTTGGGCACGAATATCGAGGAAGTGATTTTCGGCACAGAAATCGAGGTTTGTCCATACAGTCCGTACGGCCGTCCGTACATTCCGTACGCTCGTACAGTCTATACATCCGTACGGTCCGTACCGCGCGTACAGCAAGTTTCCAAGTTGTATGTTGGACTGAAAACAGATAAGTTTGCTTGCTGGAAATTTTATTTTGCTGAAATTTTCTCACTGTAAAAAGGCATTTTCCATAAATAAAGAAGAGCTCTCAAACTGGTTTTCCCCAAGAGTTGTAGGGGTTTTTTCAGGGTCACCTTGACCAAAAATATCAATGTTTTAATGTGTTTTAATAGCTGTTTATTACTGCTGATTTTTATTTCTGCAATTTCCAGCATTCTGTAAATTTTCCAGAATTTGTGTTTTCAGCGAATTTATTTTTTCCAGCTTGTTGAATGTATGTTTATGGGAAAGGGAATTTAACTACAAGGTAGAAATAAGGAAAAACTGAAAACCGGGGTGGGAAAACAAAAAAATTTACATGTCCTACATGTCCCATGTCCCCATGTCAGGTGACTTAGCTGTAAATAAGTGTTTTTAGATCTAGTTTATGCATGATAAGATCAACCTAGAGGATTGATTGAAACATATCAGAACACTTTCAGATTTTCTCTTTGGATTGCCTTGATTATTGAACTTGTTAAGTATCGAAATTTTGTTTGTTTCCACTGTTGTTTTTGTTTGTATTTCATACATCGCTAAAGCTGAAAATTCACAAGTATAAAATCTAGGAAACCTCTAGGATAGAAGTAAAATTTCTATTTTGCATTTAAATTCTTGAACACGGAAATTTCAGCAACTCACAATGGAGATCAGATCCATGATGGACTAAATAGCACAAGCAATGAGTTGTCCAAAAAGAAGGGTATTCGACACACACTTGGGGAAGTCTCCATAATCACCCTGAGTTGATGATTTGGTGATTGATATTGGCAAAGAATTCACTAAACTACTTTATGAAGAAACAGTGTATTCCTAGCATAGTAAATCTAGACACCAAAACCAAAACACTATCCAAACAATCAAAGATTCCTCTAGATGATGATGATGCCACAAAATTTGTTGTTTATTCACTAAATGAGAGATTGGCTTTCCATGCTCACGCATTTTTGGTAAATGAGAGCTTCAATATTGTCAATCAAGTCTTGCCTTACGATACTATTTATCTCGATTGTGGACGATGCCATAGCCATGGTTGGCGAAACTCTGATCTTGAAATCTGCTATAAGTTACCATTTTTTATAGATCATGACTGCGATGTTGGCACTAGTGTGATGTTGCCGTCTGATTCCAAGAATAAATTAAAGGCTCCAAACAGTATGGATGATGCCATAGCCATGGTTGGTGAAACTCGGATCTTGAAATCTACTACAGGTTACCATTTTTGATATATCATGACCTCGATATTAGGACTAGTGTGATGGTGCCTTCTGATTCCAAGAATAAATTAAAGGCTCCAGATAGTGTGTATTCACAAGAATCATGTCATGTGGATTTTGTTGGGCACCCATGTGATCAAATTCAGTTACAATATGCATTTGTGTCTATGATCTTATTATCACATGGATCTACACTAGCATACCTACGCAACAACTCTAAACAACCAACTATATTGCCATTAATTCTCTTTGTTTGGACTAATACTTTTCTAGTCATAGGGAGTGTCCCTAAATTGATTGTATGTTGATAACTAATGATTAAATTTGCATATGTAATGTCCCTTTTTGACAAAATATTACTACATGCCTCAGTGTATATCCCTATGCCAAAATACTACTTCCCATCTTGGTTGGGCCAACCTGCACTTGGGGGCGGGGTTAGGATCAAACCCCATACAGATCCAAAGGTATCTACAAGATATATGCAAGCATTAGACAAGTTGGTACCTGACAAGGAGTGTGCTAATTTGTGTTTTGAATTAGGCAGATACTTCAGTTGCATTGGTTTTTTGGTTCTTTGCATGCAATGGAAGATAGAGATAGATTTGATGCTTTCGCATGGTGGGAAGCATATGGCGGCATGGGACTTTTGCCAAAATTGGCAAAAAAAGTTCTCTCACAGGTTGTAAATACTTCTTTTGCAGAGAGGCGTTGGAACACCTACAGCTTCATACATAATGTGAGAAGAAACAGACTCAATGAAAACCGGGCAGCGAGCTTGGTTTATGCACACTACAACTTGAGGTTGTTGAGTCATTACTGTGATTAGCCTTATGAGGATCCTACATATAAAATCTGGGACAACCACCCAGAGGATGAAAATTTGGAGGATGGCTCTATACATCTTGAAGAATCAGAAGCATAACTTATGAGAGATGATGATGAAGTAACAACAACCATGCCACCCCCACCATCTAGTAGCGGTGTCAATGGTCGAATTCCAAGTATTGTTCCTTTGTTGTCGTTGCCTCCGTCTCCATCCTCACCTAGAGGGCATGTGCCTTCTGGTTCTGGTCGTGCAACTGTGCAGGAGGGGACTCCTAGAAGACCACCATGACCTGCTCATAAATTAGACATTTCTCATGGCAAGAGGAATTTGTAGATAATAGATTTACTTGTCTTTTCTAGTTTCTAGTAGTTTTAATAATTGTTGACTCTTTAATATTTATTATGATACTTTTTGTAAACAATTATCATTATATGACAATTTAAGTTTGAAGTCTGAAGTTGGCAGTTATAACTCATTGGTAATGAATTATGAATATGATGCTTCGTGAAAGTTGAAAGTTGTTTCATTTCATTTCATTTCATGTTAGATATTCTTTGTTGTAATGGTTACACTTAGCTTACAAGTACAACTTTGGTGATCAATTATGATAAATCTTATATATTGAATTTTGAAAGCTTGAAACTTTAAGATTGATGAATCATGAGACTCAATATGGTGTATGTTACTAACTTGTGGACATGATTGATGAAAATTATAACTTCTAGATGATTGTTGTTATGTGGTTCAATCTATGTTTTTTATGCTTTTTATATCTAATTCATCATTCTACATGCTTTTGTTGACATATATGCATCAAAATATAAAAATATATATATTATATAAAAAATCTCTCCACGAATCACTCCCAAACCTGGACCTTCTGAAAATGACGCTCCCGCTCCCCGTTTTCGCTCCCGCTCCCAAGTAACCTTGGGCTTAACATCCTCAAAAATACAGATGTTGTGGTCATCAAAATTGTTGAAATTTGGGCAGCTTGGGGATGAATTTCCCCAGTCAAAAACCCAACTACCCCAACGAAAACCCATCAAGCCCCAAGGAGGAAATTGAATTGGATAAAAGGAATTTATTCTAGATATATTTAAAACGACATGCAACTCGCTCATTATTAAAAGTGACACAATATCTGGACAAGCAAAGAAAATATATTTAAATATTATTTTGTGTAAAATTTGAACTAATGATTCCCTCCAAATTAACAAGTCAGCTTGACTCCTTTGGCTCCCATTCAAGCTTGAAGAAGGCTATAAAAAGAAGATCAATTCTTCTCTTCGTGTCGCTCGTGGCTACCTATGGATTAAAGACTTATGTCTAGCATTGCATTATTTTTTGAAGCTCGTTATTAAACAATATGGTTCGCGCATTATTTTTGTTGGTCATTTATATTAATGACATGTTGGCTCGTTATTCTCTATGCCTCGATGGCAATGATCGCTATAACTCGCTCTTTGTAGTGGCTTGCTATACCAGTAGTGGCTCGCATTCATATATGGCACGATTTCTATACAGTGGTTCGCATCTTGTCTAAGGCTTGCACAGTGGCCCACATCTCTGAAGCTTGCACAATGGCCCGCATCTCTGAAGCTTGCACAATGGCCCGCATCTTTGAGCCTCACATCTCTCACAATGACTCGTATTCATAGTGGTTCGTATTGTATGTGGTTTTATGGTTCGTACAGTGGCATACGTTGTGACGTTACAATGGCATATGAACCACTGTGATACCAACCAAGTTTATATGATGTTAGGCGAGTTGAGAGGGCGGTCCCACGAGTTGGGCGGGCCAACCCTCCACTCGGGCGAAGCCAACACGTTGAACGAGTCGGCTTGGACGTTGAGCATGGGTCGGCCGGGTGACATAACCCGCCACCCACCTGTATATATTGGTGGAGTGTTTGTGGAGACGAGCCATCATCATTCGGCCAACACAAGTTCGAACAAGGAGTTCTGCGGTGTGTGGATGAGCCTGCACGACGAGCAGAACTCGGGTGAAAAACTCGTTTAGGAAAGTCAGGTGAAAAACTCGGGGGAAAAACTCGTGCAGAAAACTCGAGCGAGGGCGAACTCGGGCGAGGTCGTTCAGGTAGAACTTAGGCGAGGTCATCGGGCAGAAAACTCGGGCGAGGTCGTCGAGAAGAAAACTCGGGTGAGGTCGTTCGGGCGAACCAGGCGAGGTCGTCGGGCGACCCGGGCGAAGTCGTTCGAGCGAGCCGGGTGAGGTCGTCAGGCGACCCGAGTGAAGTCGTTTGGGTGAACCGGGTGAGGTCGTTGGGCAACCCGGGTAAAGTCGTGTGGCAACTCGGGTGAACAAGTTCGGTTGAACGAGTTTGGGTGAACGAGTGGACGTGCGGACTGGTGAGGGCGCGTCGTGCACATCGAAACGAAGGATCGTGCGGACGAGCGACCCGGGTAGGGCGCGCCGTGCACGACGAAACGGTGGAAATGGTGAAGTGTTGGAGTTGTGAACGGAGGTGTGACTCGTGCAGAGGCGCCCGTGTGTGGCAACTTGGTTACGACGAGGCGCGCCCAAGTTGGGCAAACAACACAATCATCCGACAAGGTGAACGAAGGGTTGGTGAGTCGTGCAGAGACCGTGCGGAGGCGTCGACAAGCTGGGCAACCGAGTTTGCCGAAAGTTGGAAATTTGGCTAAGTGTAAATTTGGGGTTTCCCAAGATTTAACTTGTACTTATAAAAGATTATACATATTGATTCGGGCAGACTCATATTGTAGGGAGTTGCCCCTCCCTTTATACTGTTGTGCAATTGTAATTGTAATGTGTTAATTGTTGTTGATGATGAATATGTATGGGTTTTCATCTGTATAAAGGATAAAGATAATACTTGGTAACGAAAAATAAACTAAGTATGGAATGTTAGGCGTAGTCTACAATCGTACGTATTGGTGAAAAGAAAACGGTTGGTAGTGCCGCACCTCGCTATAGTGCAATTGGAAAATTCTTCCCTCATCTTCGAATTTGCCTCTTGATCCTTCATGACCAAGTTCATCTTCGCAGTCCAGTAAGATTCCAAGTCCTCCATTCTTTCCAACACTTTCTCAAGGAAAGCATCCATCGCAATCCGACTAGATTCTCCAACCTGAGATTCACCTACCATTGCTAACAACTTCCTCCTTTCTGATCTAGTATTAACCATCCAACAGCTTCACCAAGTTTCCTGCAACCTGAACCAGCCCTTGTTCCACTTGTATGTGAAACCAGCTTCCTTCACCTGCAAGTACCTGCTTCACTGTCACCAACTCCCAAGTGTGTACCAACTTCAATGCTTCAACACCTGAACCTGTTCACCAACACCTCGGTACTACCTCTGATACCACCTGCACTTCGTCACGAGCAACCTTGTGATCACTTCGTCAGAGATTACAAGTATTTGACATTACAAACATTATTTTAAATTTTGAAGATTGAAAATTATGCCATTTTTTTCCTTTTGCAAACTACTATGGTCTATGTTTACATTTAACTAATGTCATTCATAATTAGATGTTATTGATTGAGTTATTCATGTATGTTTACTAATCAAAGCTCTTACTCATATATGTTTATTGATTGATTTTGATTTTTTATTATTTTATGTCATATATATACATACATACATATATATATATATATATATATATATATATATATATATATATATATATATTGAAAAGTATGTATTGTCGAACCTCATACGAAACTCATCAGAAAATTTGAATTCAAATCGAAATTAATCATTCTCAAACTCAAATTTGAAACCAAACCATGTGACATAGGTTTCAGTGTTGAAAGGCACCCTATTGTATTGCACATTGTTTCCGTGGCCAAGAAGATCAAATGGAAGCTCAATTCTACCATCATTTGTGCAAGCAAAGCTCATTGCTTCTAAAGGACGAGTTTGTTATATTGTGGGAACTAAGTTGTGTAGCAGAAGCCAAGATCATGGATTTGTTGGGTCGAGATTTTCTTCTTGAGCCAAACGAATTAAATTGAATCATGGTAGCAAAAATTTCATGTTAATTGTTAAGGCCGAGACGAGGGTTTGTAAGGTTGAGCTCATGGGTTTACTCTAGGTTGATTACCACCTTTATGTTAGGTCGATTTGCTCCATTCTTAAGCAGATCTAAGGGTTGGAAATAGGAAGTGGAGAGGACCTGTTGTGTTATACAACAACCCTCCCCATTTCAAAAAAAATCATATAAAACTTTAATAAGAAATGGGTCCCCTTTAGAATATAAATAATCAATAAAACATTTGAAAATTTTATATAATAGGTTGTTCGCTTTCAGAATAAGTTAAATAATAATCGCAATTTGCAAATCTATTCAGCCCATGAAAGTCCTCTTGCTAAGGTCCGATCCGATTTAAATTATAATAAAACATTATCAGAAAACAATTATAAAGGAGTATGTCGCATCGCGCAAATCCTTTGTTTCAATGGTGGACTTAAGGTGTTCCATTGACATTCGCCGATACGATAACTCCATTGGGAATCGCATATTGTTACCTATCAAGAAGTCGTTCCAAGTGTTCATATAAATCCTCTGATGTGATAAGCTGATCGCAATCACGCATCACTGAAATCATAAAACACATCCCAAATGCCACTTTGAAATCTTCCGTTGCAATTCTATAATTAAAGCGCATTTTTCGATAAAGGTGAAATATGAGCTATTACGAACATTTGCAGGTTAAAGTTATAAATTAATGATAAAGAGAAAACAAATGATTTATTAATTTTAAAAAGTCATCCCGCCTTCCCATGATAGCTCACCATTAGTCGCAATCGCAAATATGCAAAGGAAACATTTAAGCATAATGCTTGTACCTCCCGATCTGCGATATGCGATCATCGCTAATCGCTGATCGAGAAGTCACGATACTCATTTTAAAAGGGACCATTATAAATTTGTGATGCGACACGTCATTACAACATTAAAGTGTCACGTTGCGAGTTACGGGAAATCATTAAGAAAGCAGTTATGGTTGAATCCTTCAAGGATTTCGTCCGTTGTAGCTTAATATATTAAAAATCTGTATCACCCATTCGCGCTTAATTGTTGTTAGTCTTGTATGTTGTGTATTAGCTTTGAGCAAGTTTTTCCACTGTTACGTCCTTCTGTTTCATTTTGCAGAACAAGTTTGAACTCACCAATTCAGCAAAAATGACTAAGAAATCTCAGAAAGTGAAGGCCCCCGTAGTAACAAAAGATGAACTAGTGAAATTGGCACTGATAGCTGATACTACCTGCGTAGGCCTCGGCAAGACTTCATGGGAGTGTATATAGAATGTACTCGAAGCCGAGGACCCAAGTGAAGTTGAAGAAGAAGGAGCAACGTTTGGGTCGACTGATAAATACTCTATATGATTTGGCCAGCTCCTTCCTACACAGAATCGCAGCTCGAGCGAAAGTGTTACCATACAATGACATGGTGAGATGGGTTATAGAAAGTATCAACATAACTGACAGGGCCTTCTATACAGCCAATGGAAGGACGTTCGGAACATTCATAGCAGAAGATATCAAGAAGATGTATCAATTGTCGGACCCCGAGAAGCATTACAACAAGGCATTTTTAGAAGCTTTCGCCAAGGAGAACGATGTGGAGTCAGACCCTATCAAGCAGTGGAGGCATTTCCCAAACAAACATAAGCATGAATCTTCGGGTATGTACTCTGTAGACTCCCTAGCATCTCCTTATTGCTATGTTGGCGCTATGATGTGTAGACTCTTTGGAGTCTCTAATTCAGCTAGGTTTTCTATAGAAATGGTGCCCTTAATGGAAGCTGCAATTAATTCTTATATCATGGATTGGACAACCATTTTATCAGATAAAATGGCCAACCAAATCCTTGATTATAGAAGAAATAGGTTTGTGACTACCCGGATAATACCCCCATTCTACATGAGTGCCTACATCATGGATACCATCTATTCTAATTCAGATTATCCCATTTCAGGATGGAAATGGACTCCTCAAGAGTCAAGACCCAACTCCTATTCATATCTATCATAAGTATTTATGGAAGGCCCATTATAAAGATCATCTATATAGAATTTGCCATGGTTTTGTTTTACCCATTCATCAGGCCATATTCGACAAGCCTACTCCTCGATTATCAGGCCATATTCGACAAGCCTACTCCTCGATTATCAGGCCATATTGACCTAACATCAATCGACAGTTGGTTCGATGAAGAAAAGTTCGCCTACATCAGAGTTTTTGGTAGCACCACAGATCCACATGTTCTCCCATTGTACATTCCCGATTAGCTATTGGCCAGAGAAATAGCCTATCAGATAACAGAAACAGGGATGTCCAGGAACCTCAAGGATTCCAAGAAACAAACATGGCCTTCATTCCCCCTCCGATGTGGTACTTACACACTACATGACTTCAAACATGCAGAGAAAGAAACAAAGAAGATAAAAATCTTAAAGTTAGCAGTGATTCCCAAGAGACACTATGATCCAAAACCGGTGGCCTACAACTTTACCTCTCATGTGAAACTTGCCAAGTTTGAACATGAGAAAGATGATTATGATGATTTGTTCACTTCAGCTGAGTTGTTTTCTCAAGTAAAACATCTGGCAAAGATCAGACTGGGAGCAGAGGGATTAGACAGATTTATGAATTTCAGGCCACAGAGGTTACAAACACTACCTCTGGACTTGTTAAACACTACCCCTATGGTGCAACAGGAAGGCCACAACAAAGAACAGACACCTGAAAAGGAGAAGACTCCTGAAAAGGAGAAGAATCCTGAAAAAGAGAAGAGCCCTGAAAGGGAGAAGAGTCCCGAGAAGGAGCAGACAAATGAAAGGATCACTGAGCTCCTAGATACCGATGTTAATATTGATGCCACCTTAATCAAGGAATGGGAGCAATTCGATCAAATGATCAAGAACCAGAATGACTCCCAAAACCTCACTACACCAAAATCGCCCGCAACACAAGAGCCTGTTGTCACTAATATTCCAATTGAAGGGGCAGTCGGCACACCCAATATTCAGCAGGATATTGAAATAATTCTTGAGAATCCTACAGAAGAGATTGTATTAAAAGTAGAAGACATGCCACCCCTGGATGTATTCTACAGTCCAAAGCATAGGGTTGTGGTCAAAAGGCAAAGAAAAAGGAGGAAAGTTGATCAAGGACCTCTTTCAACTCCTCATGCTGAACTGATGAATGAGGTATGGAAAGACTCAGAAGTCAATCCTTCTGAGGATTTAACCAAATTATCTCAGTATGTTGGTGCTTATATAGCTGCAACAATGGATAAAGCCTCTGAAGTCAGCCAACTAATCAGGGAAAAGGATCTAAGGATCGCCCAACTCAAAGGGCAATCAGCAGAAGAACAGCAAAGAATTAGTCAGCTTGAGCAACAGCTATCAAAGGAAAGACAACAGAATGAGCAACTAAAAGAACAATTGGATCTGGAAAAGCAAAATATTAGTCAGCAAGCTCTCCAGAAACAACAGAAGTTGACTCAACAACTCAGCAAGCTTCAAATAGCAATTCAACAGGAAAAGAAGGCTAAGATCAAATTGCACAGCTGCAATCACAGATAGAGAAATTCAAGGGTTATCCGAAGGTTAGTGAATTCAAGAAGGAAGCCCTGGAAGTAACCAAAGCCTTATCTCGGAAGCTAAACATCCTTTGCCATAAAATATCATTGGTTGATCCATTGTGCACTATCTTTGCATCACTTATTGAACAGGCAGTTGACACAAGACTGGAGTTTGAGAAAGCAGAGGATAAGATAACAAATTTTCTCTCTTGGCAAAATTCAGAAGAAGGCATGGCTGCCAATTTACCAAAAATACAAGAATCGCACAAGGAAATTCTGTTTTCGGAGTGGGAATCACAGTTAATAAAAGCCGAAAGAGCGACTTCTAGAGCCAGGGCTACCATGAATGGTGTAATTGGGTTAGTAAATGACAGCTTGTATATGGCTAACTTGATCTCTGATTGCTCTCCAGGAAAACTCCCAAAATCAAAAGCACTAGAAGATCAATGGAGACAAGAGCTGGCAATCAGAGAAGAACAGATCGGCAGGTTGCAAAACTTGACATGGGATGAATTCTGGTTTTTCCTAGTCAAGCCGCATAGCCAGCAGATGGCCATGAAATGCCTTTTCGACGCAGTCAATCTCATGGTTCTCGAACTCTCTGATGCTACGTACACAGCCCAACTACATTCCAAGATGAGTCACCCTCCGGAAATTCAGCTGATGCTCTCAATTTGTCAGCTAAAGCGCAAGAGAAAAAGTAGATACAATGAATTAGTTCAAAAGCTATCGCATTCTTATTTCCATGAATCAAATCCCAGATTTTCATGTTTACAATTTTAACAGCTCATAGCAATTTTATTAACAGTCAGTTTTTATTTTGATTATTTAAACCCTTTCATGTCTTTTAAGAAAGGGTCCTCAATTTGTATAAGGTTTGACTTGAGAAGTTGCACTTTTGTACTTCTAAATATTTTTTTATCAATGGTGGATCAAGGTTCTGCATTTTTGTGAAAGAAGATTTTTCAAGACCTGCACTTTTGTATTTCCTTGGAAGTTTTCTCAAATAAGAAAGTGGAATCGGAGTGTCCTTTACATCGGAAGGATTCAAATTCATGCGGTATTCCTATCACTGTTTTTGTCTTATTTCCTTATGTGATGAAGCATTCCTTTTAAGTTGCTATTGTTGATATATATGGATGCTTTTTCAAATAATTCTTTATCATATCATTTCTGAAGATTTAGAATTGTTATCCTTTGAGATATATATGTCAGCGATATACATTGTTAAGAATGCGATATGCTTTTATCATTACTTCGTTTAACTTTTTAAACGAAGTAAATACTAAATATCACATGAATGCACCTTTCTATTGATAAGTAAGCCATCTATAGATTCTATACGATTATTTGTCTGTTAGAAATAATCAGAAATTGCATCGTTTACAGAAATACCCGGGTTATATAAATATATTTGTATATTTTGAGTTATAGATTATAACATTCACCCTCTCCATTATACATTATAAAACATACATCCATTAAACCATTCATTAAGGGAAACTGGTCCCATAATCGTCCAGTCAGAGCCACCACACCAAACAGAAAAGGAGCTGTAATAAGGTCCGGACCGGGTGGTTATCCCCAATTTTGGTGCTAGGATTTTAGAGGCATCAACAGGACCAAAATTACCCAAGGCGGATTGGCCATTTACGAGGTAAAAAGGGAAAAATGAAGTTGACATTTGTTGGGCCAAATTCACAATTTGCTAGGGGCGGTGTTCCTCCATTTCAAGGGCACAAATATTTCATTTTAAGGGTCGATTTACTTGATGCAATAAGGCCGAATTTCTAGCCCTACTGGTAAACCAAATTGCGAAAATAAGGTTGAATCAGAAGTCGAGTTGCTCTTCTGAGAATTTCAATGAAATAATTCATGGGTTGCATTAATTGGCCAATTTTCCAATAGAAGGGATCTGTGTTTTCAACACCTTTTCGTCAAGAAATCTCTCTGGAGCTCATTGACAAGTTCCATCTCAAAATACCATATAAAATTCCTCCTACGAATTCTTTACTCTATTGTTGGTATTCCCTGTTGTGAAACTGTGAGGATTTATCAAATTGTTGATAAAAAAATTATGACCTGATTTTTTAAATTAAAACCCTTGAGTTTCTTGCAAATTAGATAAGGGGATTATTACAGCATGACACTTTAATTAAGTCATCACACTAAAAGTCACCCTTGAGATGCCCAAAAGCACTGAAGAATAAGGGTAAATTCTCCATTAAAATTATGAGGGATGAAACTAAATTCCTTAAGCCAATTATGAAGCAAATAAAGTGAATTGAATGTGTTCCTTAAGTAAACAAAAAATTAAAGTAAGTGCATTGAAAGAAAACCAAACCAATGAATGGTATTCAGTATTCAACGACAAGTTCCCAACAACCATAAACATTGCATAGTCAAACCCAATCAATACATTTGAGTTTGAATCAAATCATAATGACAAACATAAGAAAGACTGCAATAAGTCTAATGGAGCTCAATGGTGGAAGTGATTTGTCGATGTCTAGATGAGAGAACGATGGATGACCTCTATTGTAATATGCTCAAAAATTGTCTAATCTCTCGCATAATATTCTCAACCTTATTTATATAGAATCCCAAAACAAAAAATTGTTAAATTCTAAATACTAGGCATATTTATTTTCTCACAACAATTAGTTTTATTCCCAGCAAATTATTTTATTAGCAAAATAAATATTGAATTACCTAAAAAAAATCTGTGGTATTTTTAACTTCTAGAAATAAATATATGCAACAGAATTTATATCAGAGAGATCAATCACACATTGCAAAAATAACTCACCCTCAACAATTCTTCATCATCTATTAATCTAGAAAATCTAGGTTTTCACACCAGAGAGATGCAAGGAGAAATACAATAAGTGGAATATGTAACTCAGCCTTCACAGGATGAATTCAGCCCAAGGAATTCAGCCACCTAGAAATCAACCTCTGGAAAAATTAGCCTGCAGAAATTTGGCTCAATTAATAAGCTGGGAAATCAACCTGCATGCTATCACTGCGCCTCAAGAAAACTCGGCCCCCCAACAATTCAAATTTCTCCAAATCAAATCGACCTTCCTCCAGAAACTCTACCCTACAATCTCTTCAACGCATCCTTCTGGATTTACCTTCAATTCACCTATACTTCTCCACCTTCGCACTCCAGTCTACTAAGCCACTGACACTAGAGAAAGCTACTCTTTGTAATGACTCGCTCTCTTGAGTTCTTGTTGCCTTCACCTCTTCACTAGGCTTCTTTTATAATCTTCATTAAGCCCAAATCCCTAACCCTAATCTCCCTTCTAGAAGATTTTAAAGATCGACAGTTGAGATTATTTCTAAGTCACTTCAATAATTAAATTATTTATCCTTAGAAAATGACTTTGTTGACACCTAATCCTCAGTGATTGGGGAACTGAATGTGAACAGTCATCGAGAAGATGAACTGAACAATCACATTCTTGTATATATTAGATAGCTGGTTAAATGAATAAACGCATTAGTTTTCTGGAGTTACTCCTGGCCTGACATGGTATCAGAGCACAGGTCCCAGGTTCTATTTTTAACCTTGTAACTCCTGCTTGCCTTCTGCTCCTCTGTCCCTCACCTGAAGGAAACCCTGCCTGAAAGAAACGATGTCGCTGTTGTCTGGTGTTAAACGCTCAGGTGTCATTTGAAAACGGTCAGTGTCCTCTGCGCGCACCAGCACAGGGGTATCATTGTTTTAATTATTCTCATATCACTGTTCTTTATTACCGCCTTCTGTTTGCATTCGGGTGTCGTTGGGATCGAAACCGTCACCTGCGTTGTGGTTTCTATACCTTTTTGAATCATGACCTGCGTTGTGGTTTTGAATTGAATACACCAGTTGTCCTAGCCTATTCTATTCTATGTCCTGAATCTGTGCTGAATTAATTGGAGCTTGTCCATTTTTGTATTATGGTTGGTGTGCTCTCCCCGACAGCTTTTTGGAACCGACCGCTTTTTGGAGTGTTAAAGCAGCGTATTGGAGCGTTGAAGCAACGAATCTTGTATCTTGCTGATAAATAAGAATTAAATGCTATTGTCTGTGAAATTTATTGTTGTACTGTGAATAGTGAGTTTGAAGCCAGTGTTTGAAGCGTTGAATAGTCGCTGAAGCAACCTGACGAAGGCATTGAAGCCACATTGAAAAGGCTTGGAAGAGGGTTTTGAAGTACGTTGTAAACTTCTGCGTGTTTTCCAGAAATACATCCTTACTTCTGCATGTTTTGGAAGTCCCTCGTAGAGCCGCTCTTGGTTGTGAACAAAATATTCTTTGAAAGGCTTTCGAGAGAAATATGTTGGTTACTGTAAGTAGTCCTTTGGCCATAAAATATGAGTTGATTGAATCTAGCTCATCCCAGATTGTTTCAAATCCCTACTTACGTTGTGCCCAGTGATTGCGCCTGTCAGAGAGGAATAATTGTTTTTTGGGAAAACTTTAATTTATACATTGAGGATAAATTTTTTGCCTTCCTTTCTAGCAGCAATATATATTACAGTGGCAGCAAGCGCTCAAACATTTTTTGTGGTGATATATATATATATGGTGATATATGTATGATCAATAATGGCGTAGCAGAATTTTGAATGACTTTTTTTCTCCATATCAAAATCATTTTTTAAAGCAGCGGAAGTTTTTTAAGAGCAAATTTTTTTTCGCCATCAGAAGCATTAATATATCAGCAAAAATTTTTTTTATATCAGCAGAAGTAACCTTTTACAAAATGCATTCAATCATCTCTATGATAGGAATAGTTCTCACTGGCAAGGAGAACTATCCTGACTGGTCTCGGATGGTACAACACACCCTCATTTTCAATGAG
>APFE030334341.1:36512-48244 GCA_000404065.3 Pinus taeda | reverse complement strand
ATGTTGACACCTAATCCTCAGTGATTGGGGAACTGAATGTGAACAGTCATCGAGAAGATGAATTGAACAATCACATTCTTGTATATATTAGATAGCTGGTTAAATGAATAAACGCATTAGTTTTCTGGAGTTACTCCTGGCCTAACAGACTTAATAGCCCACACTAATTAATTGACTTTAATTATTGTACTTTTCCTAAGTTAGACTTAGGAAAGAAGACATAAATCACTTACTCCACCAAGCAAGCACCTAGAGAGGTAATAAATTGTCTCCCATATGCTAAGACACTAAGCCTACGCAGACGTTCTGAAGCAACCACAAGCTTCAACAAAAATTAGGATTAGTATGCCCTAGTTGTGCATTGAAGGAGGATGAGAATCTTAATTACTTGCATGTGACATTAACACCCTACAAACAGGTAGTATGCTGAAACTTAATTGGTGTTTGGGATTGTTGTCGCCTAATCTACACCTTGGGTTATGTGGAGTAAATATTTAATCCATTGTTGGAAATACTGATTCACCCCCCTCTTAGTATTTCCAACAATTGGTATAAGAGCATGTCCATGTACAATCAGTGTGACCATTGAAGGGAGATCATGGAGCACACCAAGCATGAAGTTCCTCTGTTCAATGAGAAAAACTTTGCACTATGGAGTGGAATGATGCAAGTATATACACTTGCACAAGGATATGATATTTGGGAGATTGTCGAAAATGGTTACCACTGCACCATCCTCTCCTGCAACATATGAAAAAGGTAAGAAACTTGTCAAGAATGATGCCAAAGCCAAGAATGCGATTATGAGTGGACCCACTGAATCTGTTTATGTTAAGGTTTTGGGATGTAAAGCAGCAAAGGAACTTTGGGGCAAGCTTCAAAATATATATGAAGGAGACTCAAAGGTCAAAGAAGCAAAACTTCAAATTTCTAGAGCACAATTTGAGCAACTTATGATGAGAGAAATTGAGAATATTACAGTGTATTTTATCGAGTGGATGAAGTAACAAATGCCTTGGAAGGACTAGGAGAACTTGTATATAAAGAGGTTACTATAAGAAAGGTTCTAAGATCTCTTCCAACAAGATTTAATCCTAAATTTTTTGTCCTAGAAGATAGATTAGACTTGAACAAACTTAGCATAGAAGAGCTACACAAGATTCTTACAGCTTATGAAATGAGGATTGAATAAGAAGAGCCATCTACAAGTGAAGCAACATCCAAGGCCTAAATACCACAAGCAAGATCAAGCAAGAAACAATTGTCGGAATCATGATTCTCGTGACACCAAAACCTGTAGGTGTTAGTAACAAACGCATCGCTAGAGTTAACAAATCCTCAAGAGGCGGTCAATCACATGTCGCGAAACACATAAGGAACATTGCCAAGTCCTACATCCTCCCATTGTGATCTTGGGGGCAAGTCTCGAATCGAGTTGTTGTCATGGGAGGTAGACTCTAAGAAAATAAGCTAAGACTAAGTAAGTTATTAGCAATGTTTTACAAATTATTCTAGTGGCTTTATTGAACTAACAAAAGCATGAGACTAACAGCATGTAACTTACAAGCAAATAAATAAACAATTCATAAGCAAATAATATGAAACGATAATAAAGACTAGTGCCAGAGAAGTAAATGCTTGCTCAAAAAGTAAATCTAGGCAAATGATAATCGTGGCCCAAAAGATGTTGTCGCGAAACATTTTAAATTGTGCTCTTGGTTAACTTTATTAAGTTAAATTTTCAATTAGATTATTAGTGAGTGCAATGAAAGGGCGGATATGTGATCCGTGTGATTGCAGGAAAATTCAAACTACTTTTACGTTTGTTTCCTCTTTCACCTTTATGCTTCAAATGAGATTACGAAGGTTGCTCAGAGACCCAACTAGACGAAGCTTAGCTTTAAGGATAAAAAGGTTTTCCCTATTAAACTACTCAACCAACATGAATCCTCTCTTAATCATGCCAAAGATCGAGCTTTCATTTGCGATGGTTGAGAGCATAACAAGACCCAGTGGAAAAGGTTCATTACTTTATGCGGAAAAGAAATCTAATCCAAAACAGAAATGAAATCTAATATCCTAAACAAGATAAATCAAATCTAAGACGTTTTCCGGTGCATGGATTGATTTAAATCCAAATAAGACACACCATAAAAATTGAGACCAAACACAAAAGACCCCCTCTAGGTAAGGGGAATGGGATGCCCCTTGAAATTTGAGTGCAAGCTAGAATTTCTAATCTTGATAAATACTTGTGAAGATGTTATTGTTCTTTTTAGCCTCTCTTTATATTTCATCAAGCAATTATCAATTTAACCATTCAAGTACAAAAAAATCTACAACACATTGCACAAGAGAAGAGACAATTTTTACCCTGGGAAAACCCCTAATGGAGAAAAACCCAGCAATCCTTTCCTTATAGAATCATACTCAACAAGAGAGAAATCCAAGTCATGACCAACCTAACCAATAGATCAATTACCCAAGTGCCAAGTTAGCCCTCCTAATGTATGTTCACAAGACTGATCATAAATTTGTCCATAAGATTTCACATGCCACTGAAATAAGTGCCTTAGGAACTCGCAATACTATAGGAGAATATAGCTTCAGAAAACTTGCATAGCCCAGAAGAATATAGCCTTAGAAAATCACATTTCATAGAAGAATAGTGCCTTAGATACCCGAATTTCTTCTCCACTGAAGAGCTTTGAATTGCTTGCCAAATGGTGGAGTAATGATGCCAATATATAGTGGTTGCCTCATCTGGAAAGGTGCCTCTAAGGGTTGAGCCGACTTGTTTTCTTGAGGATCGACTTGGCAGTTGGGATTTGACCAAAAGACACATAAAATTTAAATTTTTCTTTTTCTTTTAAATGTCCAAATGGGGCATGACAAAAATACTTTTTCTTTTGACTCAAATAAATTCTTTGACTCTTTTCAAAATCATAATCATAAAATATAAATTATGAAGACTGAACCTAGTTACAATTTCAACACTCCCTCTTAACTAGGGAGGTATTCATAATGACACATTGGGATTTTCTCAAGTTGAACTATTCCATAAGAAAGGATCCAGATTGATAAGAATCATCAATAACATCATCATAACCAGCATTGTCAAATTACCAAGGCTTTTTCAAGTAAGCTCTATCTCTCCACTAGATCAAACCACAATGTTGGGAGGCATTCAACAGGACACCACACCACCACCTCTCCAAGGCACATACTCCACCTAGGTTCCTCAGAGTATGTCCTTCACAAGACCATTTCCTAATTTGATGTCATAGTACTTGACTTAGGGGTTCCAATCCTGATCAGTCACATTACTTGACCCAAGGAAATGTCGGTCCACTGGACCATTCTTAAACCGGGTCAATGTACTTAACCTAGGGTGTTAATCCTAATCAGTCACAATACATGACACGGGAATGTCAGTCCATGATGCTTATCCAATCTACCATTCTCCCTATTTGTGTCCATGTACTTGACTTAGGGTGTTAATCCTAATCAGTCACAATACATGACATAGGGAGAAACTAGGTGTCCATCCTCACTCCCTCTCAATCTGGGAGGAGTTATCCACAAGTCCAAGCTTCTCTCATAAATACTCAATATTTCCTTTGATCAGCTACCTATTTATCCGTAGAGATCTATTGTAGCTTCTGGATACCCATCAACTCCATATCTCGAATATTCGGCACCCACTAGCTCCATATCTCAAATAGTGGTACAACATCATAATGTGCTTTGACCTTCCATGAAAAACTAGGTTTTATGACAATCTTCATATAGCTTATTACAAAGTATTATGGTTGAATCCAACACACCATCAAACAGTCCATTAAACATGTTATGGAGCCAAATTGCTTCACAACTAACTGCACAAACTGCCATATCTTCTACCTCCGCAGTGCTTAGTGCAACAGAATATTACTTCATGCTATTCCAAAAAACCATAGCAGATCCCAAAAAAAACAACCATCAGTAGTACTTTTTCTCATCATCAGCACGACTAGCCTAGTAATCGAATCAAATACATCAGAGAACATATCATCCGCCAGTACAATGATGGATCAACAAAATTTGAATCATAATACCTCAACTTCTTCAAATTGGTTTCCCATAGGTTTACAATCCATCATCCAAACTCCAGCAGGATCTTGATCATATGCTTCCCTTGAACAAGAAAGATTTTACCAGATTTCTATCAAACTTCAAGTCCCAAGTAGTAGTGTACCAAACCAAGATCCTTCATGTCAAATTCTGCTTCCAGCTCCCTCTGAAGGCAATACCTTTTTCCTCTTACTCATGAATCCCTCTTTCATTAGAAACAAATTATTGAGATCATTCTTCATCAAATCTCGAAGTACGAGATCTTCAACCATGAGACTCCTTTTTCGTGCCCTTCAAAAAATTGTAGGGTAACTCTTCCAACTAAGGCAAATGTATTATCATGAAACCTCTCCTTATTGGGAGAACCTTCTTGCTTCTATGTTGCTACATACTAGATCTTGAATTCTCTAAGGTACAATTAATCAAGGCATACTCTAAGTTGGTCGCTGCCTCTAAACAATTATAACCCAGCAAAGGATAATCAAAAATTAAAGACAACCACAATAGCCTTAATTAAAGAGAAAAGATAAAGAATACTTTATCCTTTTGAGAAAATTCAACTCCCCCTTAATCTTAGACTTCTTGCATTCATCTTGCAACTTCATCATCTTCGTCCTAAGCACCAGCATGAATTTATATCTTCCTTGCATAGAATAGGGTTTCTTCTTCTTTCACCGAAAGCAATCAATCCTAGGGTACAAAACATAGACCTCTCTTGTTCAAACCCTCGCTAGGATTTATAGACCAACACACTAATTGTAGCTTGGTAAGATTTTTCCCTTCAAATTCTTCTCAACTTGCTAGGGTTTTGTAAACCCTAGATTCTCAATCTACAAGTATCAAAATGCCAAGACCCAAGATTATTTATGTCATCAATTAATCAATAGTTAACCTTGACTTCATCAAGTCAAACAACCTGGCTTCTTAGAATCATTGTATTACATCATGGTAGACATCAATACCCAAGAGACTTTGTTATCAATATTTTAGAAGTTTAGATCCCCTTAGCAACTCAACAATTTGTAATCCAATATTCTAGCTTTGATATTTGACCTTGAAGGGAACTCGACCTCTTTTCATTGATTTCCATGGTTTAAAAATGCATCAAGATCATAGGTCACATATTTTAATGTTAGTTCTCTTTTCCATATCAACTTATCAATAATGGATTCCTCATTGATTCTACACAAACCACATCGCAATTGAGCTTTAAAAGAATTATTGTTGCTTTGACAATACATATATGCCATACTTCAAGTAGTATTGTAACTTGGATCTCAAGCCAAACGAATCCAAGAATTTCTTGAAGTGGTTTACTTCAAAGAGACATCAACTCTGCTCTCTGTAATATATATATATATATATATAGTCCTTATACTATGTATAGAAAATAGAATCATGGTCATATATGTAACCTTCACGGACTTGCGCCACAAAGATGAGCTCAGTATAGATCGTATTTCCACAGATTTCAAACAAACTTCAGATTTCCATAGTTCAGATACCTTATAACTTGGTCACAGTCCTTTCATGGAGATATAACACGGTTTCTTAATTTGCACAGTTCCTCAGGCATCATTCCACAGTGCAATTGCCTTATAATCTTCACATATATTTAGCGTTAGACTTTGTGTCATTCCACAATGATTAAGTGCTTCACGTTTGCATCCTTAAGTCTACAAATTTTCATAGGAAATAGGTGCCAAAGATAGCTCGTATAATGGAGGAATGATGCCATAGGTAGGCATTGTTCAACAGAGATTTAGTGTGCTAGTCTTCTACTTGGTCTTCCAGGACTACTTGAGCAAGAGATGTGTGTCCAATCATTACTACTCTTCAACCTTGCTCCCATAGGACTTGAACCATAAGGCTTGAACCATAGTGATACCACATTACAGAAAGCTCAGATATTAGTTTTCAGTCTACCATAGGGACTCAGCCTTTTTCACACAGATCATAATCATAGTTCATGGATCATTTGACTTCAAACACAGAGTTAAGCTTTGTTGAAGAAAGTGTAACTAGGTTCAGTATTTACAAATGTAACTTTGATCTTTGTACTTGTCAAGAAAAATAAATATTATTTTTGTAAATTATAAGAATGAGTTTCTTGCTCATTCCATAGGTCTAGGAAATTCATAGAGTCAATGACATGTGTAAAGAGCTCTTCTGGAGCATATATGAAATATATACAAGTCTAGAACAACCCTCCAAGACCAGCACAATCCTCCAAGACAAGCATGAAGAAGCCTGCCTGCAAAATGATGGAGAAAATAGTTTAGTCGGCCTCAAAATGAATATTAATGACAAGTCGGCTCAGAAATAGGGACACATCGGTTCGCCCTAACATGTTGGCTTATTTGCAGAGACCTAACTACTATAAAGATGCAAGTAGGGTCACCACAGAAAGGAAGATTCTCGCATATCTCTGAAACTACGGAGGATGACAGAGGCACAGAACTTCGTATGGGTACAGGACAGAGATCCACAGTACAGGAGACAGAATTTTGGATTCCTCTGTAACTTTGGTGATGATTATAGTGTCTCAGTGCAGGAAATTACAATGGTGTGTATCCCTGTGCTTCGGCCTCCTCATGGTCACAGTCCCGAAATACTGAACGCAGTCACTGTATCAGTGATCTCCTGGTAATATTCTCTTGGTCTAATTGTGATGAAGAAGGATCACGATGATCCCATAGTAGTGTACACAGTCTCTGCACACTTGTTCTGAAGATACACTCTCAGTATAATGATAAGGATAAGGATCTCGGTGAGCCTACCGGAATACTCTTTGTCTCAACATAATCATATAAACACAGTCATGAGGAAGGCATAACTACAGGATCACTATCCCAGTGCAACTCCCATATATACATATCTCAATATAGATCTCGTTATAATGACAGTGATCTCAGAAAAGGCACAATAGTGATCTCAAGGTGCAGTAATGATCTCAGTAAAGAAGTGCAGATGAAGGTACACCAGTGATACAAGTGTAATGACCTCTGTGATGCATAAAGTTGACCTCTGTATAGCAGCAGTAGTGAAGATGATCTCGAGAGAGACAAAGAAGAGGATTGGTGCCTTGGTCTTGGAGTGGCTCGATAGGTCAAGGGTCATGGTCTTGGTATTCGTCAATTGGAATCTCTATATGAATTTTGTGCAAGTTTTCCTCTCAAAGAGTGAGAGGTTTTGGCCCTGGTAGAAAGCCAACATCATGTTTTCTCGTCTCTTTGCTTTTGGAAACTATTTGATGAACTAAGAAGACACACTCTAATAATAAGATAAGATTGCACTAATAAGAAAAGAACCTCATCAACTTCATTTGCCATAGATTCTTCAACATGGTATCAGAGCTAAGGTGCTAAAGTCAAAGGATGGGCAACAAAAGAGACATACAAGGACCAGTCTTCAAGAAAGGCATCAAAGCAAGAGCCTTGTCAAGATTAAAGGATTAGCCCACAACAGCAAAGGCTTTTGTCAAAGGATGAAGTTTCGATCACAAGTACTCAGAACTCGAGTTCATGGCAGCAGTTTCGATGCCACTCACAGTCGTAGTCTATGTCATACCACAGGGATCTCAATATAGAATGAAGTTGTCCATTGATGGATCTCAATACCCAAAAAATGATCATCATGGCAAGCAACATCAAGACTCTATGGTTCTACACAATCCTGCATACTACAAGGTTCCATAATCCACTTATGTGATAGCAAGACAATGCTATCTCAAGTTCATCAACAGGTGGCGAATCATAAGAATCAGATGTATAAGTTGAAGTAACTTCAAGACAAGAAGGCAAGCTTCATACCATTACATCAAGGATTTCATCCGGAGGAAGTATCAATTCACTACTTCAACCATCATCAAAGCAATCAAGGTGAAGATTTCATCTTCACATGATAAGTAAGTATCTTTTCAATTTATATATTTGGTTAAATGACTTCAAGATTGCAAAGACATCTATAGGTTGGATGGGCCATCAAGATTCCTTGCATGAAGGAGGATAGACATAGTCCTCTAAGTAGTTGAAGTCATTAAACATATCAATAGGTCTCCTCTAAATTTATGGAAAGGGATGCTCATGAAAGATCCCCTCACATAGCAATATTGGAGACATCAAAGTGATGTAGGTGATAAACTCATTCTCTAAAGATGCAATGAACAAGGTCACATATTCTTCATGAAAGTAAAACAGCATCAAGGATGTAGGATATCTTCATAAGAGCCCATCTGCAAGATCTAGGAAGGAAGATAATCATCATCGTTCTAACTGATAGGCAAGGTAACAAATATCCATGAACAAGAAGGTTACCTCATTCAACAACTTGTGGTTTCTATGTTATATAGAGAGACAAGTTGATGGTAGAAATATTGAAGGTCAAAAGAGCTCAACCATGTGCAGAAAGGAAAGTCAAGGTTGGTCCTCAAGCAAGACAAAATAAGTATAGTTAAGATTCAATGCTATAGAAAGATTTTGGGAGCTCATGTCACTGAAAGATGGAGGGAGCTGAAGAAAAGGGCCAAGGAAAAAGGGAGTAACAAATCTCTCCTATGAATAAGATAGTATCCCTCACAAAAGATTCCTATCATAAATTCCTAAATCTTGTGTTAAAAGATATGGCAATGATAATAAGATGCATCATGGCATCATGAAAGCATTAGAAACAAGAGCTCGTAACATCTTCATAAGGATCATGAAGGACAAAAATCCATGGCAAACAACATGTAGGATATATAGCTATTGTGAACCTCAATGGACATTAAAGGAAAGAAAGGAGTCATCTAAGGCTCATCATACATCAAGTCAAAAAGGAGACATCTGCCAGTTGGGGATATATAAGATCCTCAAAATTCCCTGATGGAATCCTTATCGTAGGGTTCACTAATCTAGGGGTAACTCTCCAATAGACGAACTAACTCCCAAAATCAAGAATAGAATGACCCAATCAGTTTGCCTCAAGGACCTCATCAAACTATTTTGAAAGAGGGAGTTTCCTTTTAGCCTACTAAGATCACATAAATTTAAATTGAATATTTTTTTTGATCAATTTCTTGTGCTTTCAAGGATTTTATTTGCTACCTAGAGCATCGTTTTAGCTAGACAAGTATGGAGTTCTACTTGCATGTCTTGATCTAATTCTTGTACACTAATTTTAAATTATCATTTTGACTCTTTCATGTCATCTTTCCACTCATTTTGGATCCGTGTTGCAGCGCCTTTTGAGCAGATTTACTAATTCAATCCTTGTGGCAGCGTGAGGGAGTTTTCATTTGAGACATTTAATAAGTTATTTGCAGGACCTTTGGAGCATTTTGAGATGAAAATTCAAGGAGGTTGTGAGTATTTGAAGCATCATTTCCTGAAAGGCCTAGTTCTACTTTGAGGGTAGCATCAATCTCTCACTAGGCTGTGGGCAGAGGAGGCCTACCCTCTATCCTTAGCGCTGAATACAACTCTCTTTGTGACTGATTTGATTGCTGCAAATTTGTTTCTTGTATTTCCAGATTTTGTCAAAGACTCTCCTATAGTTGTTACTTGAAGAGATCTGGCCCTTGGAAGTGGCATGTTGTAAAAGACTCCTTTGGTTTCCTTGGGAAGACTTCTCAAAAGGCTTTTCTTTTCTCTCTTTGTAACCAATCTCTAAATAAAAAGAATATTTTTTCTTGTGAGGGACCTTGGGATTTTTCCCATGGTATCCTTTCTTCCCATTTAGAGGGAGGATCATTGCTTGTGGGTGGACTAATCTCTTAGTTTGGTTACTCCAATTTTCTTTGAATCTCATTGCTAAGTTCCACGAGCCTCTATGGCTCTTCTTGTTGAATGATAAATCAGAATTGTCGATACAACCGACGAGACCAATATGAGACCAGTACCAAGAAACCATGTTCATAGTTATGAAGTACTTGGGTATTGCAAGTTTTCTGGGATCGTGCAAGGAGTCGGTCTAGAGTATGAGTGGATATTTCATTGAGTATTTCTTCCCAAAGGAAACGAAGGAAAACCTGCATCAACTGCCTCGCATAACTCCCTTCTTTTAAGTTTTTACGGTTCATATGTGAACATTTATATGTGCCTTGTGTCCCTTATTAAAAGAAATTATAAAGTGAGTGGTGTATTATTTTTTGAGGTGTGAGTGGTATGGTGCTATATGATATATGTTGGAGGATATATTTGAGAGCTTGCAATTTTCGAAGATATAATTGTATGTCAATTAATTAGTTGCAGAGACACGTCAGTTTTATTGCAAGTATTTTTTGGGCCCATTTTAAATTTTATGATGGCATTCACTCATCTCTATTGTGGGAGTGGTTCTCACTAGTAAGGAGAACTATCCTGAGTGGTCCCCAAAGATAAAACACACCCTTGATTTTGGCGTCAGTCAATGAAGAGGTGAGTCACCATATTTCTCCATTTTCAAATGCTTTTGAAGCCTTAAAGAAGTTGAAGGAATTGTATGACTCACACTCTGAACTTGAAGTTGTTCAATTGATGACTAAGTTGTTCAGTCTTGAGTTGAAAAATGATGACCCTCTTTCCTTAGCATCAGAAGTAAGATCCATTATGCATGATATAAAAGTCATTGGTGTTCAGATAGATATTCCTCTCATAGCTTATGTCAAGGCACTATATCCCACCTATTCACATTCCCTTGAGTCATTACAAGCAAGTGGAAACCTTAAGGAAATTACCTTTGACTCCCTTGAAAAGAAGTTTGCTGAGAGAGAGAAGGTTTTTGAGAAGAAGACAACTACTTAGACTACTAAAGAATTTGTATGCCTTGCACAAAAGGAGAAGAATCATGCACAAGATTCTTCTAAAGAAAGAGTGGTCGAAGAGGAAGAGGAAGGAGGAATTTTAGAGCTAGGGTGGGTAGACAGTTCCAAGGAGAAAAGTCTAATCTTCATTGAATACGATGCAATAGAGATGGACATGATGCATCCACATGTAAGTTGCCTTGGTACAGAATTGAGCAGGAAAGAAATGAAGGGAAAGGTAAAACCAATGATAAAGGGAAAGGTAAAGCACCCAAATCCGCTCACTATGTTGTGGTACATTGTAACAGTGGAGTAACTGAAGACTTGTTTAATGCTTCACTTGATTCATGAAAAGATGATTGGTTGTTTGATTCAGGAGCAACTTGCCACATGACTTTTAGGAGAGATATTTTGAAGAATTCACTAACAATGTTGATGGAGCAGTATATTTTGTAGACAAGTCAAAACTTAAGCCATCAGGGCTTGGCACCATCAGGCTCAAACTACGTGGTCTTCCAAAGTTTCTTCTACATGTTCTATATCTCCCAAAGCTGAGGAGAAACTTGTTGTCTTTGGTCCACATTCGCCAGCAAGGACACCCCATTCATATGTTTGATGGCAAGGTTGAGGTCAGAAAAGCATCAGATCACTCACTTTTCATGATGGGGATAGAAGAAGAAAGACCCCTGAAGCTGCAAGGTGTTAGTGTCAGTCTTTCTAGCCTTCCTCCAGTGATCAAATATGCTCTTACAAAGTGATTTTGAAGTGTCAAGGTCAAATTTTGTCATTTCAGTGAGTCTTCAAGCAAAATTTGGTCACTAGGCATTAGGTGTAGGGTTTGCTCTCACTCTTTTCAAAG
>APFE030334341.1:0-16854 GCA_000404065.3 Pinus taeda | reverse complement strand
CTCAGAGGCCCAGCATTCTCCTAGAGCCTACTTTGGGGGTCAAAAAATGACTCAGAGTCCCTCAAAAGGCGATTTTTCAAGTGACAGTGGCAAAAAATGAAGAAAAAAATTCAAAAAAATGAATAATTGGAAAAAGTTATAAATTTTTCCCAAGTCAAAATAAGTCAAATTTTGACATGGAAGTCAAACAGAGGATCAAGGGTGATGTGGCAAGCAATGTGGGGCCCACCACATGAAGTTTCAACTGAAGTCAAAGAAAGTCAACAGAAAGTCAAAGTCAAAGGGGCCAACGTTGAAGTCATGAGGCAATGAAATTTTGATTTATTATAAGGTTGAAAAATTATTATAATTTGAATCAAATATCATAAGGTCCAAAGTTAAAAAAAGAATGTGAGTGGGGGGGGACCCACCTCAGCCCACCATGATATACAAATAATTCAGCCCATTCAAAGTCCGTACGGCAGTCAAGCAATTAAATTACACGCTGGCCAAATAAAGGTTACACGCTGGACAGTTTAAAAGCAATATATGATTTACGCAGTCATCTCCAGCAATGTTAACGTGGGCAGGTATATACGTATTACCCATCAGCAGAAAATACGCTCAGCCAGTCCGTACGTGGATATTCCAGCTTCCACGTGAGCAGCTATTGGGTAGTCAACGCAGTATATATGGGCTGCTACAGCACTCAGCAAATCCACGTGGGCAGTTTTGCGTTGGAAGGTATATACGTTGAAAATTAAAACAGCAATCTACGTGGGCATGTCAACAGGTCAGCAAAGTTTGCATGGGCAGTCCATACGCTGGCCCACTCACCTCCACGTAGGCCACAGCAGCCCATACATATCAGATATTACAACAGCAGTTACGTGCCTCAGCATATTACACATGGGCAATGCATTTAACGTGGGCAGTCACAGCCAATCTACCTGGCAAGTTTACACAGCAAGGCAACAGCAGTTTAACGTTGATATTTCAGGCAGTTAGAACAGCAAGTTTACCTGGAGTTTAACAGCAGTTCAAGAGGCAGCCGAGCTCAGCATTCAAAGCCAATCATACACAGCAGTTCAAGGGCAGTTACCAGCAGTTTAGATGCAGTTAGTACAGCAGTTTGGAGACACATGGACAGTCATATCAGCCAATTGTCATTTCATCTTTTTTATTGGGATCTTCACCTGATTGCCACTTGTCATTGGAATTTGCCTTGGGATCATCTCCCATTTTCCTATTTATATGAGCCTTGGGCTCTTATTGTAGAAATATAGAACGAGCTATTGGGCGGGCGGAGACTCTGCCGGATTTTGTACTCAGTTTTCACATAAATAAATAAAAGTCTTTGGGGTTACTAGCTTCTCTTGTGGTGCATGCTTTGGTACATGAGGTATACCTGTGTCGTTTGATATTCATTTGATTTTCATTTGCTATCTAGTTGTTTTTCATTTTGCCTGAAGGCACTATTGTCTAGGGAGGAGAGATTTGCAGCTATCTCAAATCTCCTCTGGGCTTGGTATATTTTGTACACTTGTTGTAGCTTGTCCATTCTCGGTTGAATGACAAGCTCAGCTTGGTCTCTATATGCCAAGTCTCTTTTTGCACTAACAATTCGTTTGCAAGTGTTTTCTGTGTTTTCAAAGGGATAGGTTGCCAGCTCTATTGGAGTGTGAGGACTTCTTCGGCGGGAATAGTCACCTCCAAGGATATCAAGGGTCGCACAAGTTGTTCAAGCCAGCAATCTCATAAGACATCAAAAAGATCTATTTCAAAGGGGGTTTCCAGAGCCCTTGCCTGTTTTCTATCTTGAAAAATTATTGCAAATTGTCTTCTTTTATTTGAAAGCATTTATCTTCATCATGAAAAATATAAAATGAAAAAATTTAAATAAAAAAATTTTCCTTCAGGGTTTTAGATTAAATTTTGAATTTTGTTTTAAGTTTAATTATTTTAATAAAACTATCTCCGGGTGGAACTTCCCAAAATGATTTCTGGGTATTAGAGAATGCATGTGTCTAAGCCTCCATGCAAATTTTGAGACTCTGACCTTCCAGAAATCAACAATGGATCACTCTCCATCCTTCTAGAAGCATTTTATTTTTTTATTTTATTCCCATTCTAGAAGACTCTCCCCTTTACTTTATTTAAGTCACTTTTCCCCTTCTGGCCTTTTTAATCATTTTCCCATTTTTTATTTAATTATTAACTAGTTAATGTCACTTTTAATCTAGGAAAATGGTAAATCTGCCTATTTAATCTCTCTAGCCACTGAAAGTCACTTTTCACTATCCCATCCAATAGATCTCTTCATTATGTTTCCAACAGGCGATTACACTACGGTGTTTCATCAAGTAATCCTCCCAAAATGATACCTTAAGTGTATTTAATTAAAATATGCTCAATAATACCCCTGTTCTACGGGAATTGTTGGAATGCAGCAAAACCAAGAAAAATGTAATCCTATTAAGAAAATAACAGTAATACTCGAGCAAAATACACATGCAACACAAAAATTTCAGACAACAATTAGACACCCACAAATATGCCAAAATTTGCACCAAGTTGAGCCATTTTATTATCAAGAGGAGGGTACAATTAACAATAAATATATGGAATATGTGCACCTGGGCTTGCCAAAGCAAGCTAGACAAATCCTAGGTGAGAAAATATGTTGCCCAGATGTTGGAAAGTGCCTCCTCAATGCTCTACAGTGGCCCTAGAAATCTACAGTATTGGCTGGGAAGAGCCCCCTGTTTCAGCCCCCTAGAGTGCTCAGAAAATTCTGCCAAATTAATCTTGGCCTCTTCTCAACAAACCCAGAAAGACCCAAAAAGGGTTATGCCTCGTTCCAAACTTCTGAAATTACCCCCAATTTGTGTGAGCTCCCTCTTCAGTTGTGTAATTCATACTACCTGAGAAACAGTTGCCAAAGCCCTCCAAAATTAGCTGAGAACCTCTCCAAGAATTCTCCTTATGTTCCCTTGTGAATCCTCAACCCCATCTCCGGCTCAAGCCTCCTCAACCAAGGTGCTCCTCTAATGACTACACAAGCCCAGAAAAAATACTTTTGCGCTGGCCCAGGAAGAAGAAAATTCGGCCTAAAGTAAGTCCCCTCAACTTGCCCACCGAACCACTGCAGAAATGTTGTTGGATGTCAAGAGAATGTGTCCCTAAATTCTCGAAACCAACTCTATCGTGAATCTCACTCCCCTGAGATGTGTGTGGCCCCCTTCTGCGCCCAACCTGCTCCTCAACAGCGCAAACCTCCTGTGAAATTCCTACCAAACAACTCCAAGAATACAACAAAGGTTCCCCTAGGGTGGCACTCAAAGTCAACCTAAGTAGGAGTTGAGATCACCCCTCGGAAATCTCGTGTGTTGAACATCACTTTGTTGACTCAACTAAACAACTTGAGCGAACAATGGATTCACATATCAAATTAGCAAAAATCCCCAAAATGAGGCCCTCCACCTCTATTTATCTTGCTTCCTCCTTCCTCCATATGGGTCGCACAAGTCGAGTTCCCTCCTCTGTCTCTTCCCACAAATTCAAACTCTCCTAAGGCGTACGAATTCCCTTTGGACCCCCACATTCCACTTGCACTTTGATTTATTTCCTTTTCTAATGTTTGGGAATCTTCTTTCCTCACAAAGTCTAGTGAGTTTCTCCTAACCCACCTTTCCTAAGAGTTTATACCAAAATATCTCCCAATTGCCAAAATTGCATAAATGGAAATTCGTCTTAAAAAAATTTATTAATTGGGGATATCATAGTCCTCCCCACCAAAAATTGCTTGTCCTCAAGTAATCCCTGAACAAGCACCCTTTCGATCAGCGGACACAATAGTCACTGCAAACAATACCGAGCTCCCAAATGTGCTACCGAATCATCCCTGATCTCTGCACTGTCCTGACATGGAGAAATCCCTCGATACCAGGATCCCATGCCATCCTGATCAGCATCAGGCATCCCTTGCTCCACTCACTGTCCAACCCAGCAGGGGCAGCAAACGCCCTCTACATACCGCCACTAAGTATAGCATCATGGTAGTACAAAATCCTAATCATCTCCTCGTGAAACTGCTCTACTGAATAGTCCCTCTCGTGCACTTCAAGAGTAGACCCCTGAAGATGCAATTGAATCCTTATGGGATTAAATCCTCGTCTGCATGAGCTTCCCCCGATCTCCTGTTGATCACCCTGCCACACTGGTGAAGTCCCCCACACCATCAATGAATTACTAAAACCCAATGGAAGATATGGATGACCTTCCCTTGTAGAAACCAACTGGCCTCTACGAGTCGTTGAATTGCTAGGCCCTGCTATGCTAGAATCCCCTGCCTGGTGCAAAATGAACCTATCCGAGTGACATTGTGACACCCCGGTCATGCTCGACTGCTCAACGTGCTCGTATCGGATCCTCCTCTCCAGTAACGCTTGGCCACTATATCTATCATGATCAACGTTATGCCCAACCTACAAGGGCAACTCAGTAATGCTGAGTCCACCACTCCACAGCTAGCCTCAATCCTGAGCAACAACCTACCTCGCCATATGATGAAGGTCTCAGCAATTCCCCATGTGTCAACCTGGAAAAGAATTGGATCACTCTCCATCATAACCCTACCGGTCGAGAAGTGGAGTGATCCACTCACCAATCGGATCCCCGGATCCCCCAACCATACTAGGACCTCACAACTCCCTGTTGAAAAGTGTAACTAGGTTCGCTCTTAATAATGACATGTGTAATCATGATTTTATGTAATTGATGTAAAAAAAAAAAAAAAAAAATTGTAATGCTTGAGTCATGGGTTTCATGCTCAAGGAATTTTATTTCTCGTTAAGCCTCCCATTGTGAGCTTTTAGGATTTGTCATCATGTCATAAAGTCTATTGAGTCAATGTCAAAGATGAAAGACCCATTTGGGCATGTATTTCATTGTAAAAGAAAATTTGTGAACCCTCCAAGACCATGGGTTTCATGCTCAAGGAATTTTATTTCTAGTTAAGCATCCCATTGTGAGCTTTTAGGATTTGTCATCATGTCATAAAGTCTATTGAGTCAATGTCAAAGATGAAAGACCCATTTGGGCATGTATTTCATTGTAAAAGAAAATTTGTGAACCCTCCGAGACCATGTCACAAGGTCACCTTGAAGTCGGCCTAAAGATGTTTCCAGTAGGACATGTCGACGTAGGCACCAATTCAAGTCAGCTTATTTTGGATGCACTGACCACTATATATAGGCAACTCGGCCTTCATTTGGAGACAAGAATTTCGGTCAAGCATAAGAACAAAAAAGAAGTGCAAGAATCACTAGAGGAAGAGGTTATCATCAAGCAAAGGAAGGAGGAACCTAATCGAAGTTGTTTAGCATTGTTTTTGGGTTAGTATCTTCACATGTGTGGCAGAAAACTAAGGTTTTGCAATAATGCCAAAACAGTCCAAGAGGAAGTCACCAAAATGGTCTTTAAACAAGCTCCATTGCTAGCCGAGTTCACCTAAAGAAGGCTCCAATTATAGCAAAGGAAGCGAAGCACCTCCAAGTTCATTCCAACTCTTCCCACGTGCAAAATTACAGAAGTACGAACTGCAGGTCTGTGGAAAGGAACCGAAATTTTAGGGTAGTTGAGAAGTGCAGTCCATGAAGCCAGTTTGACTTGTGTTGACTTAAGCAAGAAGCAGAAAAGAAGGAACTTGTGACTTGGTATTGGAAAGGTTCAATATCAAGGGTCTTGGTCATGGTCTGGGTATTCGTCAATTGAAGTCTCTATAAGAAGAAGAATTCGTTTGGGTTTTCCATTCAACATGGAGAGGTTTTGACCCTTGTTGATCGCCTACATTTTGTATCTCTTGTCTCTTTCTTGTTTATGCTTTGGTAGTTGTTTGATGAAGAACAACATTATAATAATCTAAGTAAAGAGAAGAATCTAGTCTAAAGAAGTAAAAAGCATTCACAAGCAGTTATCATCAAAGAGAAATCTCCTAATCCTAATGCCCTAGATTTCTCGACATGGTATTAGAGCTAAGGTGACAAATCAAGGAAAGGGCATCTCATCAAGGGACGCACAAGCACTCAAGGATCAAATCTCGAAGGACATCAAAGCAAGGTCGCGATCTACAAAGAAGTGTCAAAACCCTAGATCAAAGAAGAAGTCTTGGGATCTACAAAAGACCACAAAGACCCTACTCAACTGGAAGAGACCTACAAATCAAAGAATCCTGGTAGGTTTTCCTTAATGAAAGGACTCCTTAAATATGATAGCATTTTCATAGATCACCTCCTTAATTGTCAATCTATGCTTTTAAGGATTTTACCAAGTCACCATTCTTAATGTCTGCAACACAAGTACAACCAAAAATATGCAAGTACAATGTTGTGATGGTTATCTAGAATCTAGAGAGAGTTTCTAGCCAAGAATCGTCATATGCCATAGACTGATTGTAAACCCTAGACAATTGTGAGATAGGATTTCTTTAAAGAGGGAACAAGTACATGAGAGGGTGACTGCCATATGTATTACTCTTATCAGTATTTTTCATACTCGCAACCAATTTTTGGAAAAGAAGCAAGATATATGTACCTCAACACTTACATACCATAGAGGTTATTACCTTTTCCTTGCAAAATGAAGACGTGTTGAATGCTTTCTATGTCAGATGAAGAGGTTCCACAAGTCGGCTCATTTTTCTATCATCTAGGCTTGGACTATGGATGTTTCAAGTTCATCTTTTATACTACATGTAGAACAATTGTCTCCAAGGTGAACAATTCGGCTTAGAGTAAATTTACATGCACAGGTCCTTTGATGTGACGGTTTCTTCTGAGTATACTTAGATTCAGAATTAGAGGAGTTCTCATCCCTCTTTTTTCATGGATTGCAGTGTTTCAAAATATATTTATGCACAGAACTTCAGTATAGGAGACTCGGCTCCTCTTTAGGATAGTGGTAGCTTCTCTTCAAGTCTTTTAACTAGGTTCAGAGGGTCTTTAATAAGACGGACTACTTGTTTTCATTGCTTGTGATAGAGATCGCTCCTAACCTTTCAAGAGAAACTTCAAATAGTTTGATCAACCATATAGTGTTACTGAAGTTCGGATTTCAAAGAATGATGATTTGAGGCCTTTTATAATGTGTCCAAAACTGCTTTCTCACTTGCCAAAAGCTCCCAAAGGCCTTCCACCAACTTGATAGAGACCATCAACCCTAAATCCAAGAGTAAAAGCATATCTAGGGTTTCTATGCCAAATACATACCTTTCAATCAATGAATGCTACCTTGAAGCCTTTGTCTTCCATTGCAAATATTGACACCAGGTTCTTCTTCAAATCAGACAAATACAACACTTCTTGTAGTTGTATGGTTAGACCATAATTCAAGTGAAGAGTGACAGTTCCTATCCCTTTCACGGGGTAGGTAGCATTCTCACCAAGTATGATCTTTAGATTAGTTTTCTTCTCAACTAAATTTGAGAGGGCCTCCTTGTATTCAGTGAAATGCATTGAGGCTCTACTATCAATTAGCAAGTGACCCAAAGTATCTGGAGAGGAGGCAGTAGATAGAGCAGAAATAAGATAGAACTCATCTTGTTTTTCTACAACATTACTTTCATCATACCTGGCATTTCGTGTCCTCCTAGGAGGTCGACTATTTTCTTCTTAGGTAACAGGAGCATTCCTCTTTCCATTGTTGTTATACTTGTTGTTCCTTTGATTTCCATTGCTTTTGTAATTGTTGTTGTTGCTATTGTCATCCCTTGGAGGATTTTTCTTGTGAGGACACTCTCTAGCATAGTGGTCGAACCTATTGCAATTGTAACATCTTCCTTTGCCTCTTCCTTTGAATCCCTTCTTAGATCATTGACCCTGCCTCCTTGGACTAGCATCATTCTCCCTCTTCGCATGCACTGAATGTTGAAGAAAGTGTAACTAGGTTCGTCTTCATAAAGGCAATTTTGATCTTTCTATTTATAAAAGAAAATAAATATTATTTTTGTTATTTATATCAATGAGTTTCTTGCTCATTGCATAGGTCTAGCACATGTCAAAATGCTATAGGGAAGTCAAAGAGTCAAAATAAATGTTGAAAACCCTTAAGGGCACGTTACACCATGTATATTTATGTATAAGAGTCCAAGAAATACCTCCAAGCCAAGTCACAAGCCTCCTCCATGAGAATCCAAGAAATACCTCCAAGTCAAGTCGGCCTCAAGTCATCAAGTCAACCTAAAGAAGGAGAAGACCTCTATATATAAGGGTCATTCCACCCCTCCAAAGCAATGCAATCCACCTATGAATCAGCAAAGGAAAAGGACAAGTATAGGGTACAAAAAACGACGAAGAAGGAGCCTCTAGTGCAGCGAAGAAGGAAGGAAGAAAACCGAAGTTAATAGGGTTGTCTTAGGGCCTATTACAGTCACACGTGCGAAGAAAAGGAGGCTCTCTCTGCTGTCAACCCTCTTATTACAGTCATAAAAGTTCGTTGGTTGGGCTAAGAAAGGAGTGCCTATTAGGCCTCTCACTCAAGCAAAGAAGAAGACCACACAAGCAAAGGAAGGAGAGCAATCTAGCATCAGTTTCATGAAGGAATGCCCTCACATGTCTGAAGAAATAGTGCCACACTGTTGTTACATCACACCTGCAACTATATCTCAAGAAAGAGCTCGATTGTAAGAGGGATGAGGTACTCTTCGTAAGGGCTTACGAAGAAGTCTACTAAGGAACAAAGAAAAATATCTCTTCTGGTGCAAGCATAACTAGGGCTGCTATCAGTTGTCGGAAGAAGAACGAAGTGCCAGAAGGAGGAGGACGAAGTGTCAGAAGAAGAAAGACAAAGGCTTGACTTGTGCTTGGAGGATCTTCTTGTCAAGGGTCTAGGGTTTGGCATTTATCAATAGAAGCTTCAATAAGAGAAATTTCAAGAAGGGTTTTCCTCTCTAAGAGAGAGAGGTTTTGCCCGGGCCGAGAGCCAACATCTTTTGAATGGAGTCAGTTATAATTTTCTTAGCTTTGACCTCACATTTTCTATACTTCGTTTTAGCAGCAATAGGTGCATTTGAAGGAGGCTCCACCACTTTTCCTTGCAGATAGTCCAATATTTCATGCTCTTCCAAAGTGAGGTCCTAATTCATCTTTCATCCATGATAGTCAAATTTGTCATTGAGCTTGTACTTAGTCTTGAAGTAAGATGTAGAGGCCATGGAGACTTGTCCAGCAGATATCTTAATGATTGCTTTTCTCTCTTGCTTGGGCATGGCCTCACCTGAGCTTTGATACCACGTTAATTTTAGATAACAATGGTATGTTTTATGATAACTTCCACTTATTTTCCAATAGCAATCACATTGACAGTAATTGTAGATAGAACATAAACAATAGACGCAGAAGACAAGCCAAGACTCGAACATGAGAATTTGGCTCTAGCCAGGGAAAAACCCCAAGATGGGGAAAACCCTTGATCAGTTCTTATTATCTAATATCAAATGTACAGCAGAGAGAGAAAGTACAATAATACAGAGTCAAAGACTAAATTGACTTGCCAACTCGATGATCCAATACCACAATCCAAATGCCAAACAAACAGCCCAGTCAAATCAGAAATTTCTGCACTCTGTCAACAGCAGTCAAACTGCCTTAACCAGAAAGTCAACAGTGGTCAACACAGCAGTAGAAGAGTCCTCCTTGAACTCGGTCAAGGGCAGTCAAACTTGGCCTTCCTTGCTGGTCAAAGTCAGCCCAAAACACTCCTCGAAAGTCCAGTCAAACTTGGTCAAAAGAGAGAGAACATATGCTGTAATTTTCTGCAGTCAACCCTGCAGTCAACGCTGGTCAAAGTGCTCAGATTTCCTCAATTTCTGTGCCCAGCAACTCAGCCTTACAAGATCAAATTTTTTGGTGGTCAAAGGAAGTCAAACCAATGAAGTAAACTCAGTCAAACAAGGTCAAATGGTCCTGCTTCAGAAAGTCAAACCAAACAGTCAAAGATGCCTCCAAAAATCTCACACGTGTGAAGAAGAAAGGCTGCCCTGCAATCTGTACGACCCAATCAATGAAGGAGAGAGAAGAATATGTTGCATGATGAATGTGCCAAATGAGGATGGAGCTCTCTTCTATTTATATGCATTGGAGGAGGGTTAATTTGTCCAACTTGACCCCAAGCCAACCTTCACAAATTGCATGTGTGGGCTTGACCTCAAAAACATATTTCTCCTTGTCCAAATTTAGTGATCTTTAGGTCAGATTTGGTCCTCTCGGAAAGAGGAATTCAATCCAATAATCATCTTCTTCAAATGAGCTGTCCAAAGTGGAATTTGACCCTAGTTGCACATTTTAACATGCCCCCAAGCCAAAATTAATAACAAAATAATAAAACTGCCTCTATTTGCGCAAGCAGGTAGCATTTCATTTAAACATTACAACAACACCTGATAAATTATAATGCTCGTGAAAAGTCATCAAAAATGCTAGGGTGCCAATGCAGAAGGCCCATCTATCCATAATCATGTATAATCACCATCAACATGTGTGCATGTATACATCACCCCCTAAATAACCATAGTAGACATGATAATTAAATGAACAATGTGAATATACAAGCCACATCCACTAGGGCACTCATGAACTCAATACAACCATCAAATGTACAATAACGCATTATGAAGGCTGAAAAAATTGTAAAATTGATGATGATAATCACATAATAAAAGGGGACTGTTTAATGTACACACTTCTAACCAATAAACCACCAAGTCATCATCACAATGTTGATTACACTGGAACATATGATCAAAAGGGGCATGTTTTAATCACTTTGCCTATGCCACCTTTCTCAAAACATCACATCACCCACCATTGATCAGTTGTCAATGCTTGGGGACCCATAACAGTAATGCCAAGAAAGTTGTGTGCTTCCATATTACGTCCCTGGATAACACCAATCCATCATCTGGACAGCTGTAAATATTTGTCACTAATAACAAAGTGCTCAGAAAGATGCACATGAACCATACTGTGTAGCAAGGGCGATGCACTATCTGATAATGTCATCTGGAGAACACCCAGGCCCGAAGGGGCCTGGCTTTGTAATCCTGGGCCCTAGAGTGAGGAGGTCCATCACTCCTAACATCCAAGGAAAATTTGATAATTCGGGAGAGGTTTAGAAGGCTCAGAGGCATGTTCATAAGCCCATGGTGGTTCCTCAACACTAACTCCCCTCCTCTCTTATCCTAAACTTTATTTAAATGTCTTTTATGATATGATGATTTTTCTTTCATATCCATTGCCTCTTGTTTATGCTAACATTGGTTATTTAACTCATCAGTATTTCTTTAATGGATTTGCTTTTGTAATAGGAATTTATCAGATATCTTTTTTAACCAGATTAAAAAACAGGAAAAATTATTGAAAGATACAAAGTTCCCAAGTAAAATCAAATAAAGGAATAAATTGGCATAAGCAAGAAACATCACACAAGATCAAAGCAACAGAAAGATTCACAACTGTTCACACTGTTCTGTTGCACTGCTATGTTTTTCTTCAACGGTCAACCAGAGGAAGCTCTTTTTCTTAATATCAATTTCGTCTTTGTTTCTTTATTTCATTTTCTTCAAAAACATGTTTCCTGCTGCATCTTTCAGAAAACAAGAAAGTTCCGTCCTTTCCATTTCCAAAACACCTCGAGAATACCATATGCCAAAACAGGGAAATTTTTAATTTAGGGAAAGATATATAGTTTACAAGTGAAACCAAATAAATGAATAAATTGGCATAAGCAAGAAACATTACACAAGACCAAACAGAAAAGATCCACATCTGTTCACAACTTCACACTGTTTTGTTGCACTGCCATATTTTTCTATACACTTCAAACAGAGGAAGCTGTTTTTCTTATTACCAATTCCTTCTTTGTTTCTTTATTTCATTTTCTTCGAGAACATGTTTCCTAGTGCATTTTCAGAAAACAAGAAAGTTGCATCTTTTGTATTTCCTGAACACCATGAGCATACCATCAAAGTGTACAACAAAAAAGTCATTATAAGTTGATTTCTGTAATTGGAAAATTGCCTTAGCAGAAAGGAACAACAATAAGCTCACATTCTCCAATGATAGAGGCACAATGACAATTCCCCAGTCAACCACTAATTACACTAATCAGTTCTTACATTATAAAGGTCCATTATGACAACTGAACTCAGAGGAGATCATCAACATTTCTAAAATTAGTGGGAAGAATTCTCAAACATAAAACCTGTCATTATAACTGCCTAGTTGCACCAAGAGAAGTGAGACGCTATACAGCTCAGGTGGGAGAGATGTATGTGTAATGTACATGGACGTTCATAAAATAAAAGGTATAAAGTTTGATATCCAATCTTTAACTCTAAAAAAATCAACCAAGATAGAAAAAAAAACAAACATACATCCATCTCAAACCCATATCTTTTAAACACCAAGAAGTTTGCGCATGGCTTTTTATTCCTCCTGGTGTTTAATAAATCTGGGATTAAGATGGGTTTATGCTAACAAAAAGAAAAACCCGTCAGACCCACCAACTCACGAGGTAGCCCAGCAGAAAGAACATTAGCATGTAAATGGGCACGAGCATACTCTGCAGCCAGACGCCCTCCATGTCCATCATAGATGGCAAAATGAGCACACCTGCAACTCAGCGATAAAATCATCAACTTGAGAACAAAGATGGAATTTATCTCCTTCAGATCAAAACATGCAATAAAATAGCAAAGGTCATATTTGTATGTGCAAAACCATAGAGGAGAAAGATAAGACACAAAGAGCTCAGAAGGTGAAGCGCATAGTGGATAAGGACTATCAGAACTTTTCAGGTACCAACAAACTTAGCAGGTACTTACTTTCTAGAAAAGCAGTGCAGAAAGAGGAAAACTTTCAAAGACATCTAAAGGGCCACAAAACAAACCCTCATTGAAAAATCAACATAAAATGCAATGTCTGGTGTGAGCACAAGCTTTGAACTGAAATGATGCAACTGCTAGTATTATCTAAATTAAAGTACTTATAACTGTGTCAAAGATGACAAAATGATGACAGTTGCTTTTTTTTAACCTCTTTTCAGGATATTTTCTATCTACTAAGCATATAGGTCTGTAGAACAGGGCTCAAAGTCCAAAGGGGTTCCAACACAGCTAGTGCAAACAAGAACAAGAGAAGAACGGCTTTTGTTCCCTGGTTTTCTCCAAGAGATGTGATCTAGAACCTCTTATAGAAATTTCAGTATATTGTTGTATCTTGTGGATCTGAATACTGTATTTTTTGTGATTACCTTTTAGAGCTATGTAACTTAAATGTGCTTTTGTCATGGTCAACCTTCCAGTCGTGATTCCGCAAGCATTCATCCTCTTCTTCCAGATACACAATTTGTCTGGGTAAGAATGCAACAAGAAAATCCAGGCTGATGCCAATTTTTTTTGTAGTTTATTTTTACTTTCCCATTCAGGAATTCAAGGTTCCCTAAGTGTGTGCCACACTGTCTTTCAAGCATCTCTTTGACACTACAATTCAGTGTGATGTCTGATGTTGTCCATTTCATCAACTGTGTAATATGGTCTTTAGTCTTCTCTTACTTTTAACTCTGCACATGGCATCTTCTTTTTTTCCTTTGTATACTTGAGGATTCAGTTTCCAGGGCCCCATTTCATTTAAGACATGTTCTCCAGCGCTGGGTCAATAAAGGTGTAATAAACATAATAGTAAAAATATAAAAATACCAACAATAAATATAATCATTAAGTTAACAAAAGGTCAAAGGCAATGTCATCTTCACAAATTGCACACCCAAGACTTGCGGGAAATATACTCAATCCCACAAGGTGTGTTCTTTGTGGAAACACTCAGAGAAGGGTCTGTCACCTAATCCCAACTCTCTCTGTCTAGGCTCTCTCCTAGCTAAGCCAAGGGGAGTAGACCTTAAGGAAGATTTCTAAGGAAGGCTTGTTAAAACTAACAAGTTCTAGGAGATAGTTAGTAAACCAATTAGGCATTCACCATTCAAATAACTTAAAATATAACTTGAAAAGCAATGAAATTGATTAGCAAGTACAAATATCTATGAGCATATAAACATCAACAATGTAAATAGATCCAATAGATTCAACAGGATATCCTGCAAGGCAAATTGTAAGTAGACCAGAGCCAATAAATATAAACTTGCAAGAAATAATAGGAAGTATGCTCCAAGGTAAATGATAATACTCGCGAAAATGGAGATGCTTTCAAGATACACAAGCACAATAGAATAGAGAAACCACTACAATAGCAAGAAATTAATACAACTTTGAAAGATGAGCAACTAAATAGAGATAGAGTTTGCAAGTGAACAAAATTTGTACTTGAAAGTGAAATTGCTCAAATATGATATAATGACATCAAAAGAAATTTAATATGAGCATGTAAATGAAATAAACAAGTGAAGTGCTTGCGAGTGAATGTAGATGCTCACAATCCAACGTGTATGTATTTGAGAAAAAACTTAAATGATAACCAATTACATGCAAGGTGAACCAAAGTTGTAGGTAAGGTAAGAATATGAAGTAAAGCAGTCTTGGTTAATTTTATTAATATTCTAGGGTGTTACTTCCTCTCAATTCCTTCAACTTGGTAAGGACTCGAGGTGGTTGCAAGAAGACTTAAGTGGAGAAGCTAAGACTTCATTAACGATATCCACCTAGTTCTTCAAAACAACCCACATGCCTTTGTTCCTACAAGGGACTCAGCCACACAAGAGAACTGTGAGGTCATGTGTTTTACCTTTCCTCCAAACTCAAATTGTGGGAAGTTTGAAGAAGATTTCCTAAAAGTCTATCAACCAAGCTTATGCTTGGAGATAAATTTTAGAAAAACAAAATTGCAAATGTAAGAGAGATGTAAAGTTAAAACAAGTGCTTAAAATGAGATGCTTCAAGTGTGAAATATCTTAAATAACTCAATAGAAAATACAGTTCCACATTCAATAATCAGGTTAGCACATTAGTAAGGCGAGCACAAATGATGAAATCAAAGTGAGATTAGCATATGTTAATGATCAATGAAGCAAGTGAAACTACTCAATGAATTCAATGCGTATTAGTCCAAAAAATGAAATTAAAGCAAAGTGGGCAAAGGATCTACTTACAAAATGAAAGAGAAACTTAACAAATGCAAAACCAAGAGTAATCACCAATAAATTCTCCTACCCAATGAGGAGATTGGGATGCCAAGGGGAAATTCCCAAGCTCCCTCAAAAACTTTTGCTTTTATTATTATTAGAAATGCCCTCTTATATAGAAATGAGGGACTTAGATCTTGAGGACAGTTTACAACAACGGGTTCAAAGAGAAAATACTCCTCAATTACAAGATGCGAATGAGAAAAAATACTACAATGCTTCAATAGTACAATGAATGAGTTCCTTAGGTGAGGCAACTCGCTATTCTTCCAAGGGATCTAGCTTTAGGGTTCAATTTCCAAATCCTTAGGAGGAAGCTTGTGCAAGGGAGAGAGAGTGAAATGATGTTTTAAAATCACGAACTAAGGTAGGAAGCGGATTCCAAATGCTTTTCTCCTTGGTTTTTCAAGCCTCCACCTACAAGTTCTTCCAAGAAATGACTTCAAAACACACTCTCAAACTTCCTCAAGAACTGCGCAAGCACTAAGACGAAGATCAAACCACATGCAGGAGAAATTGTGAGAATGTACACCTAGAAATACAATGCAAGCAACAAGAGTATGAGGACACCTTCACTCTTGTGCAAGCAGGAAGGGGCTAATCCTTCAAACAAGCTCTCAAAAGCTAGATAATATCAATAAAAGTGCATCAGATTCAACAAGAATAAAATTTATAATATTAGCGAGCTATGGTAGGAAACTCCCTCTTTAATCTTTAGATCAGCCACTGAGGAGATTCGATGTGGGTTCATGCACCCTTCGACTTGAGAGTGGGTTTCTTCAACAAAAAACTTACCCCATGCTCAAGCTTTGCTTCAAGAGAGATCTTCTACACACTTGAAAAAAAAATTGTTAGATCCACAAGGAACTAGACTACACAATGAAAAAGAAGCCTAGAGGTTCAACCAAAAACCCTCGAGTGCTTCTCCCTCTAGAGCGATCCTTGTTTTTGCACAAACTAGCGGGCCTAGTAAATAGGCTAAAGGTAGACGACACAACAACAAATTGGCACTGAGGCCCACTGTCACCATGGCTTAAATCCCCTTCTCGTCTTGGATTTTCACCAACAGGAGGAGTCCCAGTTGTGAGACACAATTTATTAATTTAGCTAAAAGAACTGGAATTATTCCTTAAATTGTGCCAATCTAGACAGTGAAAATTTGAAACTGAATTTAAATAGAATGCAGAAGAATACCTAGAATCAGTTGAAAGGGTTTTGGACTGTGGTTGTTCCTGCTACTGGAGTTACCAAACCTCCTTTTTAACTCCTAGCATATCTAGGGTCTACCTGTACGATCCCAAGATCCAGAAGACAAATCTTCTAGCCCCCGTGCCTAAAATTCCAAGAATAATCAAGCTCAATGTCTCACTTTGTTAGAAATTCTTGTCCTTCTCTGCAAGATTCACCCCTAAATCTCCTCCCGGTTTCACAAAATTCTTTTTAACTCCCAAAAACATGAATCCCTATTATGGTTTTCTCCCTTCCCTTATATCCTCAACTCTACTGCCTCTCTACCTCCTCGTTGTCGGCTTCCTCCTCCATTGTTTCCCTTTTCTTCTTGCTATCACCCCCTAATTTTTCTCGACCTTTCTCTTCCTTTTGGATAGAGGCGATGGCCCATTTATTTAATTTAGATTTTGATAATATTTTATTAAATTAATTAAATTGATTCATTTATAGTTTTAA
>APFE030334340.1:0-10098 GCA_000404065.3 Pinus taeda | reverse complement strand
CCTGCAATGCTACAGTAAACTTGCTGCTATGGAGGTAGGTCTTGAGAAGACTAGTTTAATCCCTCAGAAAGAAGGCCTTAACATTCCCATTGCCAGAAAAATACTCTGAAAGTAAGACCACTGCCTTAGTTTATTGCTTGGAAGAGCCACGATGACTTTGGACGAGATCTGCTGCCTGAGATTGATTCCCAGTCCTAAAGGAGCCTCAGGAACTTCAGTACTGCTTGACAGCCACAAAACCTTATTCTGATACAAATAAACCCTAGACGGTGTCCTCACTGCTCTGTATTGCCTTAGATTAGATCTCGGTGCCACAAAATAGGCTGTCTGTTAAGTGGACGAGGGTTCTTCTGCCCTGAAATGACCTCAAGTTGGCCCTTGAAGGTTCTGCTGCCAAGATTAGTCCCACAAATAACTCTGCTGCCTCAGGAAATCTCCTTCAGGATTTGCTCCACAAGCTTTGGATTGGGTTCAGGGTTATTTAGCCACCAGCTGACCCTCGTTGTCCCTGAGGTTGCCTCTATAATGATGCTGCAGAGTAGACCCTAACAGAGCAACAGAAAACACAGCATGCCAAGTCCCACAAAATTCTCCCTTGTTTGGCCAGAAACCAAATGCAAGATGCCTCAGAAAAATGTTCCAAACAGTTGGGAGAAAGAGAGGATTGGCTAGGGTGGGATCATCACCACCGGAACCAATGAAAAGAAAAAGGGGTCTTAAAACCCTCAGAGCCTTGGCTCACAAAACATAAATATTAAACCAATCAATGATGAGAAAACAATTTCTCCTCTCTCTTATTTATAGATTCCTTTTTGGGTCTCTTCTCCTTATTTTAATGTGAGGGGTTACAAGTTTCCCTCCATTTAGCCTCAATTCTGGCTTCCTCCACATCTTTTGCCCTAATTACCCCAAGTTACCCAATGTTTTCCCAAAAGAATTAGATAATGGGTTTCCCAACTTATTAATGATTATAGCCTACGGGGTTGGATAAGCTACTTCGTCCTCCCTTGACAATTAATTATTAGGGAACTGTTGACCATGCATATGTCAACAGTTCCAAGAAGCAGAGTACACATCAGTGGATAAAAATTTTAATGTCATTGTCATCATTGTAATCCCAAATTCTACAATTTTATTGTAAAATGATTCTAGTATGACTATGAAGCCATGTAAAATCACCTAGGTAAGCCTTTGATCCTTAACAAAGGGTTTCACTCTAGGTAGTTTTTTACCCTCCGCTAATTATTCGTGTTTCCGAACCCAAATAATTCACAGAGTTTTCCTCCCAAGCATCCCCCAAAGCTAGAGTGGAATTCTTTGATAAGGTCTTAGGTGAGTCCTAGTGTTATTGAGTCTATGTATTTTTGATCATACTAAATCATGTGTCTTGTGTCACAAAATTTGGCTTAGTCTAAGTGGTCATTGTAAAATTCCCCTTCTTAATGGTTGCTTATGTAAATCTTGATGTAAAAGTGTCGTTTAGGAATATTTTCGGTGAATGGTTACTCATAATTAGACACCATTGCCAAAATATGTATAATTAGACCCACTTTGAGGGTAGCAAATATGTATAATCTCCTCTTGAGTCTTTTTATTTATATTCTGGCATAAAATTAAAATTAATTAGCCAGAAATTAAAAAAAAAAAAAATGAGAGAAAAATTAATTTCTCTCCAAGGGGAAAAATCATCAAAAAATTATTGAGAACCTTTTTCAAAAGGAAAAATCAAGTCAAAATTAAAAAGCCTCATTTCCAAGGCAGAATGTCCCAATTTAGAAATTCGTTGGACCATAAATACTATTTTTCTAGCAAAATCGAATTTTTTGGACTAGGTGGTTGATTAAATGCACAAGTTACGACAATTCTATTTTTTGAAGATTCTCCAAAGGACCAAAATCATCCAAAAGTTTGATTTTGATCCTTCTAGCTCAAATTTCAAGGGGATCGAATTTCTTTGGGGATTTGTGCAACAACTGTCAATGGATAAGAATAATTTGACAAGGATCATGCCTTGGATCAAGTCAAACTAGCCGTTTTTCCACTTGGAGGGGTTTCACACTCTCATTTTCTATATAAGGAAGCTATTGAGCTCCTCATTCATCATCATGTACTGATAAGAAATCTTAAGCAAGTTGTGGGTCAAGCTAGTGGATCTAAATTTCTATTTTGCAATAATAATATCAAAGTCTTTGGGGGTTTATTCATGATGGTGTTCCTTTCTTGCCTCTCATGGTAATGTTATTCTGAATCATGCTCTGCTTAACATAATTGCGAAGTTATTATTTCATTAGCCAACAATTGGATTATCTATTTGCATATTTATCTTGCATTAGGTATTGGGTTTAGAAAAGCATTCTAGCTTGCTCGATCTAGCAGGTATCTCTAGATCTTGGGGGTTTTAATGTGTATCTAGCCCCTTTTGATCTAATAGCTTCATTTCAAAGTGTGTAGAGATCATTTGATATTCATATCTTGGGCATGAGGGGAAGTCTTTGGTTGGACTAGCCAACTCCCAAGACAAGAGGTTTAAAATCCCATTGTGTTAAATTCTCCAAGGCTTATCTAATGATTTGTATGCAACGATTTGCCCAGGGATTTAAATTAAAATTATTTATGCACTCAATTTTTTTCTAATTTAACTGTGCAAATAAAGTAAAATCTGTTTATTAGAGCTTGTAAATTTTATCGTGAATATTCTAAATAATTACAGTGTTCCACGGGGACTCCCCCCCCAGGAGTCTAGTTTCCTAGCTTCCCCACGCTTCGGGGACTTGGGGACGAGAAGGGGTCATTTCCCCACGCTCCCAAAAAACAGGGGACGTGCCAGGGGGTCGTTTCCTTGTGCTGAGGGGTCGTTTCCGAAAAGGGTCGCTGAGCGGTTGAGGGGGATGTGGGTGCGTCGAGGAAGGGGCTTGGGGGGTTGAGGGGATTGATTTTTTCAAATAAACTTTTGTTTATAATTAAAATTTAACATTAGGGTTTCAATTCATTTTTTTATAAATTTAATTCATTATTCATCTTGGCCCCTCACTCCATTTGCAAGACGTTCCTAGTTCCTCTGCAGCAGAGAGGAATCGGTCCACATATAGCTTCATCCACTCTATCAAGAGGAACAAGCTTACCTCTAAAAGAGCAGAGAAGTTAGTTGTTGTGCGCGGTGCCCTACGTCTTGAGCATAGGAAGATACCTGAGTAATTGAAGGGACCGACAACACGATGGATGTTGATCCAGAGGATGATGCACAGGTAGAGATGGAGAAGAGACTTGATGAGAGATAGATGGGGTTGGTTGGTGTGCCACTTAGCATGTTTGAGAATGCTAGTGATTCAGATTCAGATGGTGATATGGTTGATCCTGATTTATTCATGCAACAGTTGGATGCAGAGACTAGCGGGGCATTACCTTGAGGCTTGAGAAAAATTATGCTTGTTTTTCTTTTGATATGTTGATGTTCTTATGTTATTCTGAATCTATAAAATTTTGACTCTTGATGTATCAAACTTGACTTTAGTCTTTTATAATTCTATAAAACTTTGACTCTTGATGTATGATGTATCAGACTTGACTTTTATAATTTTATGTCAATATTCACTGTTCAGTATTCAATGTTCATAGTAGGAAGTGGAACATCAATATGGTTTAAGCTTTAATCATAATGTATGATGTATGATTATAAATTAGAATTTTAGATTTATATGATATTAGATAATGATATTCATATCAATGATCATGCTTTGTAGCTTTTCAATTCAAACCCAATTGTCATAGTGACTAAATTTATAAATAATATTTTATATTTATAAGTTTTTAAGACCCTGACGTCTCCCCACGTTTCCTAAAAATTGGTGGGGAGCTTTTGCATAGGCTGCTCCTGCGTATCCTCGCTCCCTCGCCCTCTCGTCCCGGAACCTTGGTGGAATACTGAATAATTATGGTAAATAATTCTTTACTAACCCTTGTATCTTTATTTTCCTAGTGTACATAGTTAGTGGGGTTTTATTTCTTAATTTGAATTTTCTTTATAAGTATTGGAGGACGACTAGCCTTTTATGACTTTGCAGTTGTTATATCACATGATCGAAGGCTAATTTGATTTCTTTGAAGGATCAAGCCCTCACCTAGTCTAGCGGCTAGGGTCTGGGCACTTATTCTCTTTTGGAGGAAGCCGTCTAGCCTAAGGAAGGGGGTCGAGTGGGTTTTGAAGGCAGATCTGGCCTCCAAAGGCCTAGATCCATCATTTTAGCCCCTCCTTTCATCAACACTCAGCCAGATCTAGAGGCAGCAAGCCCTCATAGGGCTAGATCCCATTGAAAGCAAGATTTTCTACAAGGGTTTGACTTATAATAATTATTTGCAATATTTTGTTGCTATAAGTTGCAATTTTGGCATCAAACTCACTTGTTTCCATTGCAGATTCACCATAGGTTACTTGGAGGTCCTAGCTGCAGGCCGAGTTTGGCTTTTGTAACCCTAACGCAGCCCTAGAAGGGTCATAATTCTTGGATGCAAGGCATTGGAGGCTAGACAAATCTATTACAATTGATTTTTGAGCTAACTCCTTGTGTTTGCAAGCCTAGCGAGAGTTTTGGAGGTTTTGGTATGGTATTTTTGAGAAATTTGCATCTACAAGGTCTGGTCCACTGTATTCACTTGACTAATCATTTGTTCCAGACTTGGGGAAGGGTTTTTTATATTTTTGTTTGGCTTGGGGATCTTGTTTCTCTCATCAACTAGCCCTCTAGGCCTAGAAGTCTCTTTTTCCCTTGGCTGCATCCAATCTCAAGGTACAATTGCATTTTTTGTAGTCTAGGGCTAATACATTTGTGACTGCAGGTATAGCGTGGAGGTTTGAAAGGGTTTGGCACTTCTTTGTGGCTTAAATATTGCAACTTGAGGTCTCATCCTAACCTACTAGCCTTTGAAGCTAGGCCACAAGCCCTCAAGGCCTTGTTCATCCCAATCGTGACCTACTTGGTGATGGTATATTGCAATCAATCTGAAATCTATATTGCAGACCTTAATCATTTAGAAAAAATCTAATAATAAGCCTAAAATCACCCTAAAGTTAACACACAATAGTCATAATCAAGTTACAAGTGTTTTGGATCTTATCTCATGCATCTTTGGTGACTGAGGACTGATATCATTGCTACAGAAGTCTGATCTTAAGCTACAGTGGTCTAATCTCTTCTTACAGTGGTATCTCAGTAGTGTGGTATAGTGATTGAGCACTGGCGTTGTTCCTTGCATCTTGTGAATGATTTTGTGGATTGATCTCATCATTAAGTGGACTGATACATACTACAATGAGCTTATGTTTGTTGACAATGGTTTACTTGGAGGTCTGGTGCACTTCTTGAAGTGGTTATTATCGGAATTGGGCAGTTATAAGGATATTGGCAGGATACCCTTTGTTTGGTTCCTAACTGTCCCTTTGTTTCTCTTCGCTAATTACATTCAATTTTCTGCATCTCATTATGTATGCTTAGACTCTAGTTGCATCTCATTTGCGTAAGTATTTCTCCCTTGCAAATTGCAGTGCCTAGTTTAATCATTTTGTTGCGTTTCATTATCTAATCTGACTATTAGCAATCTCATCTAAATTGCTTATAGTTGTGCTCTTGCAATCTTGAATATTCCTCTTGTTCAAATTACCAAATCTAATAAGTGAGAGGTAAATTCTAATAAGCACATATAAGTAATAAGGATGCATTGCTATCATTTCTCATTTCATTGAATTACATAAAAGTGCTTTGTAATTGGATCTTGTAATCTTGGTTAACAAATGATATTTGATATATTGGTTACAAATTTATAACTTCATTGAAGCACTTTTTCATTTTGTAACCTCATTGAAGCAAATCTTAATTTGGTCATCATTTGCACTCTCACCTAGATTGTAACAGCCCTCCCTTGTGTGTTAGACTATGTAAACCTAAGCTGAGAAAAAGCTAGGTGTGTTATGTAATATTGGAAAACAAATATGTTATTAAATAAATAAATAAATCACTTGGAAAAGCGAGACACCAAGAGATGAGATTCTTGCCAAATCCCATTGAGGAATGGGATAGGGATATTCTTTCATGATAAAGCTTCTAGATGTGATTCTCGATAATCTTGGATGGATTGGAGATAAGGAGATAAATATCCATCAGATGGATTGGAGATAAATATCCATCAAGGAAAAAAACATAAAAGCTTTGCGGGAGATAAAAGCAAGCTTTTATGAGGAAAAGTCTCGCGGGAGATAAAGGCGAGCTTTTCTGAAAAAGACCTAGGCAAATGGAAAAATCCATAAAAGTGGGATGCCGCTAATGGAAACTATATCATGAAAGAGGGTATTAAATACCCATTGCATAGATCAATTGGAGGCAGTTGATCCTGGCAAGAACCTCGGCTCGGGGGGGATCATAGGATTCATGGTTGGGTGGTGGTGCTTCGCTCTCCAAGTGATGGTTTAGTTGGTTTCGTATGCATGGAATGTACTGTATATTGCCTCTGCTTATTCTGCAAAATTGTTGCAATTCTTTTAGTATATTGGTTTAACTGTATGGGTGTTAATTGTGTAGGAGAATGATATCTATACATGATGAATGATTTTGATTCTAAGTTTGCAACTATAGAGGCAGAGGTACCTGCGATCTAATCTTTGCATTATGATGAATTGCACCTATTGAGGATTCCAGTTCTTTACTCATATTGCGTTAGATATGTGTTAGCAATGTTATTTGTAATTCATCTCATTTTTGTGCATGTGACGTTTACTGCCAAGGTAGAGGTAGCAGTAGGAGTATAGCATGGGATTGTCGTTGCTTATTCATGATAAAATCTGCATGGGGCCCTTAAGCATAGGTAGGATATTGCACAAAGTTTGCTTATGATATAGATATGTATGGATGAGTGAATTAACCAGTGAATCTAAAGCTGATCATCATTAAGTTAGAGCAGGAACATAGTATGTGTTTAATGTTATATTATGTCTCTAGTTTAACTTGGCAAATAATGAGCACAAGACATAGATACATGCCTTTAACTATATAGACTATGATGGTCTGATTATCTATTGCACGTGTACTCAAAGAGGCTGGTTTAGCCATTCTACTTGTAAAAGGGTGAACTAAGTTTGTAGAACTGTGATTCCGATGCATGGTCAGGTTAACTACATTAGACTTAAGTTACTAAATGCTGGTGGGTGAAATTAACTAACAAATGTTATGGGTGGCATGTAGGACTAGTTGTTTCCTATTGTATGACTAATGGTTCAGGTATTTGTGTTTGCATAAGATTGCATCCACTTAGGCTAATCTAGCTACAGTAACCTTAGATTAATGTCCATTAATGGTTATAGGGATTAAACTAGAGATTTTGTATGTTAAATACCATCATAAGTTTTAATGGTCGATCACATACAACGAACATGTTAATGAATCTAAGGGTCCATATAAAGGAACCAATAAAAAATTTAATGAGTAATTTGTACTATGGCCTTAATTGTAATATTGCTCATGTACTATTGGAAGACAAGACCCACAATGATGGGTAATCCTTAACTAGGAATGGACAAAAATTTAAGTTAATGGAGCCTAGGGGCTAAATTCTCGAGGTAGGGTCAGGAGGTTCGTTACATAGATTAGGCATATAACTAAAAATAATCTAGATCTAACATTTCATCTAGGATAGGTCTTGCATATCATCTTTGCAACAATTGTTTATGTGGTAACTTGATACATTAATCGCTATTGTGCAAGTATTGTGAATTTCATTTGAGCATTTAAGACACTGGTCTCTCACTGATTTATCTTTAGAATCTAATTTAATCTATTTTGTTATGCTCCATAATATCGCTTGCCATATAATTTTAATTCAAGTTGCTAAGGTATTCATTTGTATCTCCTAGACTTGTTGATTCTTAACAAGTCCCTCATCTATTTTCCACCTTTAGGGACTACCCCCCTTAGCTTGCTTAGGAGATAGCTTAAACAGAGTGAGTAGGGATTAGAGTGACAACCCCTACTTTGAGTGTTGCACTTAAGGTGTACACTTTAGGTGACAATAGGAACATTACATATAGTAGGAAGAAGACAAAGAACCACACGCTCAGATTGGATCTTCAACTTGTCCTGACGATGAACCACACTAGTTGGTTCGAAACGCGTCAACAAATGGTTTTTTATTTGATTTTGCCGAAATTATTCTCTTAACAAACTTAGATAAACCTGAGTCTTTAGTTTGTCTAGAGAATGGAAGCCAACTTGAGGTTCGTCAAAAGGAAAATGCCAAGGAAAGTTCGGCCCTACCTCATGTTGATTTCAATATAACATAGATAAATAATTTGAAGGTACTAGTACCCATAAATGATTTAGTCAAATATCTAGTGATCTATAAACAAGTTTGAGAGGTACTTGGTTTTGAAATAAGAAAAGGCCTGATTCTTAGTATTGAAGAAGAGGAAGATGCCCCAATGATCTTATAGACAATGATTGAGAAGGGGGTTGAGAATCTAATGAAGTGGCCATTCTTCATTTCATTGATAGTTACAAACTAGATTTTCCATAACTATATGTTGGATTTTGGAACCACTATGATGTAATGACCCTTGAAGTTATGAAGATAATGGGATTTTCAAAACTTTAAGGCCATATAGAATTATTTGTGGAATGGATTCGCAGGAAGTTCCAGTATGTGGCATCATTAAGGATTTACAGGTTCATTTGGCTGCACATCTAGATATATACCTAATAATGGACATAGTGGTAAATGATGCAGTGATTGCTTGGAGTATGCTTTTATCAAGAATGTGGATCTCTGATTTAGATGTCAACATTCATATGGATTTATCTTACACCACTGTCCCCATTGGTGATAGAGAGTTTGTAACTTTACATTAGGAGTAGTTTAGAAGGAACCATGTTGAAGACTTGAGGAATCTATAAAAGTAGTTTGTATGTTTTAGTGATGGTTTTGGTTCATACACAATGTTGGCAACAATTGAACTCTCTCAAGAAACACTAATCAAATATGGAAGATGAACTTTGATGGATCAAGCTCCAGGATAGATAAGGGTGGAGGTATCATGTTTACTTCCCCTGAAAATAATTTTTTTTTCTTTTCATTTGGAGTTTGAAGCTATTAACAATATAACTGAATATGAGGCTCTTTTACTTGGTTTGAATTTAACTAAAGAACTGTCTTAAAATTTTGAAGATTACTAGTAACTCTAACCTAATTGTTTGCCAAGTTAAAGGATTGTATGTTTGTAAAAAAAAAAGATTCCAAAGATATAGGCAAGCAATACTTGATGCCACTAAAGCATTTGAAGTCTTATCCATAGAGGTTGAACCAAGAGCTATGAATGAAAAAATAGATGGCTTGGTAGTTGCAGCCTCCACCATGCAACTTTATGAAGAATTAATGAATGGTGCAAAGGCCTAGATGATATGTAGGCCATTCATTCCAGACAACAACATTCATTTTTAGGTGTTCGAGGATGATGAGCAGATAATTAGGTTTAAGAACCAATTACAGGAATTCTCAGAGAAAGAGGTTGATTGGACAAAAGAAGATGCAATTGTACAACTTAAGGACAACAAGATTCCTGTAGGGCTTTTTCGTCGTGAAGATGTTTTGAGTAGAGATGACACATACAAGGGAGAGACAGAAGTGTCAAGCTAAATGATCACATAGAGATAAATGTGGGATTGCCAAAGGATCCGAAGATAACCAAGGTTGGAAAAGGTACAATAGAGGATGAAAGAATGGCTATTGAGAGTATAATAAAAGATTTCAAGGACGCTTTTGCATGGTCTTATCAGGATTTGGAAGCTTACAAGGAAGATGTTATTCAACATGCCATTCCATTAAAGGAGGATACCAAGCCTTTCTGCTAGAAGTTAAGATAATTAATCCAAAGTTACTCCCTCTTAATGTAGGGATCATCATACCAACAAGGTATTCTTCATGGCTATCAAACCTTGTGGTGGTAAGAAAGAAGTTAGGAGAGACTAAGCTATGTGTGAAAAACTATGTTGCCAGGAAACGTGGGTTCGGGTACGGGGACGGGGACGTCATTTTCTTAAACAGGGTGCGTGGGTTCGTCGG